>JARHVA010002277.1:1730000-1920000 GCA_037957365.1 Torreya grandis
TGTTTTTATATGTAATTTTTATTCCTTTATATATTTTCTTTTTACACCATGAGAAAATTCTTTGTGTATCAAAAGATATGGTCCCAAAACCAAACATTGGTCCTTTGTTAAATTCAAATATTTGAATTCAAATGGTCACAGTTAAACCTCAGACACTATGTTATCATCTCATGTCCTCATTTATTAGATTAATCATACACCATTGATTTTATTTTAATTATATTATTCTTTAATTATGCTAAATTTTTAATAGGTTGATCACTTTAACTTGACTCATGTCATCGATCTCAATTGTATGATTAAATGTGAACCATTGGATCCATATCCTTTACGCTTGCTCAAAGTTAAACCTCAAACACTTTGAAATCATCTCTCTCAATACACACCATTGATATATATTTTTATGAACACCTACTCACCATCAAATCTTTGTTTGGTCCTGATCTTTATCTCTTGCAAAATAGACTAAGTATGGGAACCATTGCAATATACTTGGAACACCAAATTTGGACAATAATAACTTTTGTTGTGATAATTTGCATGATCTAAAACCTAGACCATATTATATCCTCACATAGGATAATCTAACCACGTATAAATATTCTTCTATAACCCTTGTGTATGTGATATATAATTCCATTAATCTACTCACTTAGATTTTTCTTCCACAGAGCCAACTATGCCTAGAACTACCTAGAATGCCAACTTTGCAAATGCATATCTTTTGATGCACTTAATTTCATGACCTAAAACTTATCACCTATAAAATATAAATAAAATATAACAAACCCATATGATCAAGTTATTTTGAGACTACTACATTTTAAAAATATTACTACATCAAAATGCCTACGCAACTTTCCTTACCACATGCAATTTTTGTTAAGTATGGGAAAATACTATCAAAGGGCCTTGGATCCCAACTTTGCACTTGCATAAATTTTTTCATGCTTAGTTCATGGCCTTATATTTATTTCATAAGATATTATCTCATATTTAAACTCACCCATATATCAATTTTTTCTTGAAACTTTCATATGTGTAATATATGGCATCACCAAACTTCTTACTCAACTTTGTTTAAACATAGAAAACACTATCAAAATGCCTAGGAGCCCAAATTTGCAAACATATCTTTGGTTTTGATTCATATTATAACTTGATTCTTGTAATATATCAACTTAGGAATAATGTGATCATAACCATATGACCAACACCCACTGACTCATCCACACATGGCAATAATGACATCATCAAACTACCTACTCAAATTTTCTACCACTAAACCCAAAATGTCTAGATGAAAATAATGATCAACCGGATGAAATCCACTTATGCACACAATAAATAAAATCATATAAAACATCTTATAGGATCCATTTCATGTGATCAATACTTCAAACTCATCACTAATCATTTCTAAATAGTCAAACTTTGAAGATCAACCAAGCCTACTTCAAGCATAATAAGATAAGAATATTGCACACTTTTTCATTATCACTTAGGCTATCAAGGCACTTCATACACTTATTAGGATCCCTCCATGACATCACCATGACATAATTAAAAACTTTCCAACAATCTCCCCTTCTATCATTGATGTCAACACCCATCATAGAATAATATGCAACTCACCTTCCTTCTCTCTCTTCAAGCACTCTCAAAATAAGAACTTTCTCGCCCTTTGACACAATGATTAAGTGGGAACCAACTAATCTTAAGGATCTAAAAATACTAATAATAGGATAAGACCATCTTATAAAGATAGTACAAACTCCCCCTTACCTTGACCCTACCTCTTCTTGTCTTAACAACATCTCTCTTGATATATGCCAACATTCTTATTTAACCAAGCACTGCAACCAAAAAATAAAATCTAATGTAAGTTACAAAGAAACATATGATAGGGATTCCCCCTAATATTTTTTATAAATTTCACCTCTTGAGCATCTTCATATCTCCACACACCATGAATAACCACCCTACATACTTACTAGCCTTCTATCTCATGCTACCATAAGAACCACTAATAGAACTTCATGCCACTCACCAAATAGGAAACATGTTATAAAAAAACTCAATAACTCTCCTTTAAATATTCATACGTTTCTCTTTTTGATAAACTAAACACAAATCACTCTTATTACTAGGCATGTCTAGACTCCTTGTAGCCATACCTGGAACTTAAAGAGCCTAAAATTTTTTGTAGTTGCACCTTCAAGACCTAAAACTTCATATTTAGAGAAATATCATACACCCCCTCAATCACACCAATTCCAAAAACCTAGCTCATCCTCTATAATAAACTTCCTTCATAAACCTATTATCTAACTAAGCTTCCATCTTGACAAAAAAATGACTAATTTGAAAACCACAAACCTTCAAATCTATATGAAGCTTGATTTGAAAACCCATTTAGCCTATTCAACCTATTAAGAAGCCTTAGACTTCAAATCATAAGAGAAACTAGTTTCATATCATAACTCAAAACCCTATAACCTTAAAAAAATAAGGTCAATAAACCTCCTTCTAGTCAACATCCACCTCTAAAACTTCTTACACACCTGGAGACAACCATCACACACTTATGGTCCAAGATTTAAGCCTTCACACTTTTGGGAACTTTGACTTCCTTAACCCATTTTAGTCCTACTTGCCCTTAAGCTAAAATTGAGAAAATCAAGAGCACTCAAAAATATTCAATTGGAATAAACATGATCATCAAGACATAAACTACCTGGAACACATCACAAAGAAGTGTAAAAACCTTTATGAGCATCAAACCCTTCTTTCCATTGCATCAATCTCATAAGGCTACCTAGAAACACCCATTTAAACCTTGTATAAATTACATACATAACAATACTTTTTTCTCCACTAAAATGAGTCTCTTAAAAATCATAGACATAGACACCTTACTTCACAATGTCCTAGAACAATGTGAAACCAAGAGTTACCTGCATCTCCTTATATTATTTCTCCTCCTTTGTCATCTGATACTGGTAATTCTTATTCTTCTTCTTAAAATTAAGAGAAGAAACATGATCAACCACTAAAACATTCTCCTCTTATAAGATTGAATTGATAATACATGGAGACAACAAAGATTCATGACATAAATTTTCATCTAAAAATATTCCTTGCAGTTTGGAACCTCATTACTAGGCACAAACAGCTAATATTCTTTACATGAAACTTGTTCATCAATATTAGGATTTTCACTTGGATCCATAATTGCCTCAAAAATAGCCTTAACCAGTACCATGGTCCTCTCCTTTAACTTGGTCTCTTTATCCACAACATAAGTAGAGAATGAGATCCCTTGACACTCTTTAACTTTTGTAGCATTATCCACCATAACAAATAAATTACATGGACCAGCTAACCCATCATGACTCATACTTATCACCTTTGGTTTCTATGAGTTAAATTTCCTTCTTCCTTACACTCTAGGATCCTAATTGATCTCATTTTGACTGGTGACATTTGATTGTATAATCTATAAATGTGACCAGTTTTCTCATAATTTTAGTATACCATTATTTTTGAAGTGAACTCATTTGCCCTAATTGATTTGGACAAAATATTGCAATGTGTCCTATGTCATAACAACTAAAAAAACTATTTATTTTGAATAAGAATCACCTTACCTTACCTTATTTGGACATTACTTAGAAAAGTATCCCTCATCAAGATAGTTGAAGCACTTAAATTTGTTCACTTCTTTTGACTGATTACCCTCATCATAGTTCCATGCAAACTCATTTCTAACAGGTTTCTTGCATTCTCTAGATTTATGCCCAAACTGATTACATGTGTAATAGTAACCATTGAAACTTGCATACCTCATGGCATTTGGTTATTTTATCTAATTTATCTTCATTCTACCAAGTGAGATTATTCTTGTTAACTTTAGTCTTCATCTTGTCTTGACTTGTATTGTTTGGTTCTTCTTTATATCCAAGATTAGTTATATCACATACATGTTTTTAATCATTCATAATATTATCTACATCTCTTGAGCTCTTTTAAAATCTCATAAATGACTTCACCTTACAAGATGTCTTCTCTAACTCAGATTTTAATTACTCATTTTCAATTGCATACCTTGAACATACATCTTTTTCAGCTTTTAGGCTTGTAAATATGTTTTCCAATTGAAAATTGAGATTCTTGACCATATATTCATGATCCTTGGTGTCTTCATTCATTCTTACTTCATAGACACTAAATTTCTCCTCATAGTCCTTGATTTATGACTTCATCTTCTTGTTAATATTATTCTCAATCTTTAGTTCTTCAAGGGAAATCATCAATTCAATCTCATAGTCCACCTCATCTCTATCCACATCTAAATCACTCCAAGTAGACTCCTTTTGATATGATAAAATTCCTTCTTTAGCCATGAAAAGGGATTCATATTCAATAAGACCATCATCTTCATAATCATACTTTGACTCATTATCTTCATTCTAATCTGATGAGTTTTTTGGTCTAGAGAATCTTCTTGTTATTGAATGACTTCTTTTTTGTTATAATTTTTGAATATTTTCTTCCTATATGTTATTTTTTCTTCATCTTGGTCTTCATCATGTTCTTCATCATCATGCTTATGATGGAAATTTATAGCAAAATGTCTTATCTCTCAAAAATTGAAGCATTTGAAGGTTATCTTACCCTTATACTTGCTTGAACCTATTTTCAATTTCCTTGTAAACAAAGCAATCATTTCATCTTCATCAATATCATAAATGTCATCCTCCTTGGGTTTATTAACTTAGAACTTATTCTTAGGCTTCATCTCTATCTTGAATATTGCTTCCTTCTTTGGTGGTATATCATCATTTACTCTCATCTCATAGGTAGTAAGGATGACATGCAATTCATCTATCTTCAACAAAGTAATATCATGAATTTATTCTATAGAAGATACTTTAGAATCAAAATTGAGAGAGAGACACCTTAATAACTTTTTGAACTATAGTAGATTCTTCAATCTTCTCTTCAAGACCTCTGATGATGTTCATAATCTCATCAACTCTTTCTATAAAAGATGCCAAAAATTATTCTTCCTTCATCTTAAGACTCTCAAATTGTCTTTAGTGAGTTTTAAACTTTTCCAACTTAAATTTTGAGTATCCTTCATAAATAGTCTTAAATTTATCCCACAATTCCTTGGTAGATGTATGATGGATTACCTTGGTGTATTTAGTCTTTGAAAGAACACAAGTGATAAAATTCATTTCTTTAGAATTGTTTTCAAGCAACTTCTTATCTAAAACACTAGATAGAGGAATATTTAGTGTGGAATGACCATCCATAATATATTTTCAAATGTCAAACCCTAGGGACATGATGTAGGTCCTCATCCTTGGACTCCAAAAATCATAATTATATCCATTGAAAATCAATGTTTCTTAGTAGAGAAACCTTGTTGATGACTACCCATACTATACCTTTGATCATATTCAAGCTATCAAGCTTTTAACAAAGGACTTGCTCTGATACCAATTTTTAAAGGTATAATAATTGAGAGGATTGGGTGAATCAATGAGCCTAATTAATCTAGTTATAATTTCAAACCTTTCAAAACTTTTAATCAGTTACCATAAGCATTCATGAAGCATACACATTATTCATAACAATGAATAGGAGAGACAATGCAAGATCAAACACATAATACATGACATATGTGTGAAACCGTCTTGGGGGAGAAAAACCCACTAAAATATTCAATTGGAATAATGTCCTATCATAACTAGAACTAATTTACACTAGTAATAACTAATTGATAAATTACCATCCCTTATTTAGTGAGACTACAATCTGACAAGGTGCTACAACACCTATCTAGCTAAGCATCCTCAACAATTAGACTTTTAGAAAGCTTCACCTTGCAAGGAGGCTACAACCCACTAGATTTTTAGAATCCAGAATAACTCCTTAAAACACATCTCTTAAGAACTAATTTCTTACCAATCTAATTAAAATATAAATTATATCAATGCTCTTAAAATTTGCACATGTAAAGCATCCAAAACATCTTTTTGGATCACCCTTGTTGTAGTGAAGTGTGTCATTTAAGTAGGCATGGTGTTTGGTCATGCACACAACTCTAGTTACTAGGTATTCCTAGGGTTAAAGGAGTTAGGCATAAGGGAAACATGGTCTAGCACACAACATTTAAACACACTAGCATGTTGGCATCAGTTTCACATAAGGCATGAACCTTATGTGCTCACTTCAAGTGCAATAATAAAGGGACTAGGTACATATGGGGCTAGTTGCATCATAGTGCAGTTGAGGGTTGTGTATTGGTTCAAGGTCTCTAGTATAGAGGCTTAAAGGGATAGGTCCATCAATGCATTCTCAAATAGAGGGGGTCAAGACCTTATCAGTACATGCAGGTAAGGTAGTCCACATGGCGATGTATGTTTATCCTAAGGTCATCATTCGATGTTGGGTTTAATAAAAGGGCCTTTCATGGTGGGTAAGAGGGATAAGTGGTTTAAAGGACCACTTACTACCAGGGTTGAGTCCTAGTTCATCAACATTCTTCATGGGGAGAGAAATTCAAAACTAAAACAATCTACAATGCAATAACATATAACACTAGCAATCAATATTCATCCATTAATATCTTGTATACACTACAATAACAATAGTAGCCTTAACTACTCAATCCTATTTTTACTAATGCCAGAGGCTCATAGATGAGCATGGCTTACATCTACTACTTAACACTCAATACTTAATTCCTCTATCACACTTAAATTCACTAGAGCTTCATTGTTAATGGTCTCTTTTTTCTCCTCTTAGAGGTCACCTCCTTTATATAGGCACTAGCCACTCTTCTTGCTGACTAGATAGGTGCATGCCAAAGGATGGGTAGTTATGAGCTTATCAGCTCGACTATACCATATAAGATAACTAGGTTGAATGTCAAGGGCCAATATATCAGTTAGGGTTATACACCTACCTACTCCACTACTCAAATATCTATGCTCCTTGAGCCTCAAACCATCATGTGTAGGATACGGAAGGTAAGCCTTAAGACTCATTATGTTATGTAACCATTGACCAGCTAGCATAGGGACTCTAATAATTTATCTAGTGAGTGTTAAAGTGTGAAAAAGGGGTCTTTCACTTCCTCTATGGGTATCTATGTACTAGGGTTAGTCTAGCTAGTGTGGAAACAAGCCTTTTTAAAAAGGGATCACAACATCATCCCACACAAAATTACTAGTCTACCTCAGACTAGCCCTAGAGAGCCTTAGGTGCATCGAATTTGGGTGTACCCTATTGTAGATACTCCTTAAAATTTTCAAAGCTATAGATGGTGCCTTTTAACTCTTCAATGGCACCATCTAATTTTTTGGATGTTGCTTCTATATCAATTACATCCATGCTTTCTAATTCTTTTCTAAAGGATTCCAGCCTTTCCTTTGCCCTTGTCACTTCCCCATCTAGGAGTTTACCTTACTAACTAGCCTTTGTCTAGAAGGTGCAAAATATTTCCTTTAGGTCTTGCTCATGTGTTTTTAACTAGGTATTGAGGGAGTTGATGAACACCATCACCTACATGCACTTGGTCTTTGAAACTATAAAAGAACACTTGAGTAAGGCATCCTTATCCTCCTTTATTTGCTTGAGGTGTGAGTTGATGACCTCTACCTAGTCTAAAAAGTTATAAAAAATGGAATCTACTTATTTAGTTCCTTCTTTGAGCTTGGTGAAGAGGTCTTAAACCTCTTCCATCTTCTTTTTCAGCTCACCCCTTATAGCCTCATAGGGGTCTTCCTTCTCCTCCAGCATCAACTTTAACCTAGGGATCATCTACTCAATGAGTGTGTAGGCATAATTAACCTTATTCATGTTGGAGTTGTCGATGTTATATTAGAGGGAGGATCTACTTCCTTGACATGCTCAATCAATTGTCCAAGCTTGAGTATGGTTTATTGAAACTCCTTCTCCATGTCTTTAGTAACTTTCATTTAGCTACTAGTATGAACAACATTAATGATGTTTTTGCATGCCATAGAGGTTGCCATCTTGATCAAAGCATTGGCCAAGCACATAGGGTTCATGTCACAAGGGTTCATTAGGTGGTAGTCATGGCCCTCTTCTAGCTTTTTAGCATGTTCAATGGCCTTTATAAGGAACTTGAACTCTAGTTCATTCATGTATCAATCCATGGCCCATGAGACTTGGTGGTACATAAGGGTTGTGGCAATTCTTGGAGGCATGTAATCCATCATGTAGAAGTCACCATCCTCCTTGAACCCCATATACACTCTCTCATAGTTCCAAGTCTCAACCTCTACTTTTTCTTGAGTTCTTCTTTACTAACACTGGTGCTAGTCCTTATTTCTTCAACTCTCTTGAGCTCTTCTTATTTTTTGGAACTAGTGCTAGTCCCTATTTCTTCAACTCTATCTTCTTCTTCCTCTCTTTCATCTCTCATTTTAGAGTCATCATCTCATTCTTCTTATGGGGATTTTTCCTAGTGTGGGACCTATTCCTTCACTTATTTTTCTAAGACACCAACATTGCCTTTATGTTCCTCAGTTTCCCCCTCAAACCTAGGGCACACCTTCTACATGGCTTCTTCTATTGTTTAAGTATCAGTGCTAAGTGCTACCTTAGTATTTTCTTCCCTAAGATGCATTTTAATGGAACATTTCTTTCTTTCCCATTCATTTAGCATATGCACCCTTTCCTCTTGGACCATTTTTGCTTCCCATTCCTTATTTTAGGTGAATTTTGCCTTTTCCTTTTCCATCTTTTCCTATTTCTTATCATTTCCTTTTTTATCCTTTATTTATAGTACTTGCATGGCACACTTTTCTTCTTTCTTTTCAATTTCTTTAGCCTTGAGCTGGTCAATATCAGCTTGGGTTAGTCCCAAAGCCCTCAACTTCTTTCACCTATAGTGTAAGGCAAGCACTACATAGATGTAGCCTTGGTTTAGGCCCATTCATCTCCATTTCTTTAGTATCTCTTCATCTTCCTTACCTATACTGAAGGGCATTGTTACTTTAGGTTCTTCACCTGCTTCACTCATCTCTTTCTCCTATACCTTATGGGTTGTTTCTCTTTTATACTCCTATACTTATACCATTTGCATGACCTTGGTAACCACCGCTACCTTTTCCATCTTATCTTTTTTCTCCCTTAACTCCCATGCATTTTTGGTCTTGACCTCATAGGATCCAAGTCTCCTCAACCTGTGCCTTGGTCTTTCTGACTGCGCTTATCATGGAGGTGAAGGGGATTATTTATTAGGGGATGATTCTACATCCTTAAGCACAATGTAAGTGCTTCATCCCAACTTTTCCTCTTTTGACCCCTCTTTTGATGTGTCTTCTTCTAGCATAGGGGAAGGGGCCTTTTCTTTATTTTCCCCTTTGGTCTTTTGGGGGCTCAAGAGGTGAAAGCACACACATTTCTGGTATGATCATGTCACTGAGGCTTCCTTTTCTAAATCTATCTTTAGCTTTAACCTCTCCTCATTTTCCTCAAGAATCTCCTTCCTTATATTTTTTGGGAGCTTCTTATTTTATTAGGGTATGGGGTTTCTTTCCTCCCCATCTAGGACTAGGAGGACTTTTCTATTTTAGGTGCTAGACCTCATGTTGACATCTTTTCTTCTAGGATATCACATAGTACAATCATGGATGAAGCTAAGGATTGTTACCTCCTACACAAGATCAATTTTCATCTAATTTGAGGTGTTCTATTCATCCTTTGTTGTGCCTCCATATATGAAAGGTAATCTATGCCTCATCTTCCACCTCTTTATGTTATGTTCTTTGACTAGAATGTCAATGATATATGCATTAGGGATTCTACTGAGTGCATCTTAGAAGAACTCAGTTGAAAAATAAAAAGGAAGCTTCAACCATCCTAACCTATTCCCATATTTTAGTGTTAGGTAGATGACGCAGTAGTGTTTCATGGTGGAAAAGGTCACCATTTGAAACATGCTCATTGGGAGCACTTATGGGATGTATTACTCACACCATTTCATTACGTGAGTCCTATACTTGGTGTTGAAAGATGTAGGTTAGGTGAAGTCCTATATTTATGTCTTGGGTTTTCATGGTGTTTTGAGAACACCCATAAGTTATCTTCTCTATTATTAGGGATCCTAATCTCTTTCATGACAATCAAGATGAGGATGGATCCCCATCTGAATGTTCCCTTCATACTATGACACTCTAGTGCATTCTTGGCCATACCTCTTTATGTTAAGTTCTTTGACTATAATGTCAATGCTATTTGCATTAGGGATTCTCCTGAGTGCATCTTAGAAGAACTCAATTGGAAAAGCAAAAGGAAGCTTCAACCATCCTAACTTATTCCCATATTTTAGTGTTAGGTAGATGACATAGTATTGTTTCATGGTGGCAAAGGTCACCATTCAAAACATGCTCATTGGGAACACTTGTGGGATGTATTGCTCACACCATTTCATTACGTGAGTCCTATACTTGGTGTTGAAACATGTAGCTTAGGTGAAGTCCTTGTATTTATGTGTTGGATTTTCATGGTGTTTTGGGAACACCTATAAGTTGTCTTCTCTATTATTGGGGATCCTGATCTCTTCCATGACTATCAAGATGAGGATGGATCCCCATATGAATGTTCCCTTCATACTATGACACTCTAGTGCATTCTTGGTCATTTATGTGGTGATGAACTACACCACATTGAACTTTACCCCCTTATGCCATACGATAGGCTAAGTAGAGGTTTACCTTGGACACATCGATCCATCTCCCTCCTGGACATAGCTTTGAGCTGACAAGTCACACTACCACCCTTGTGCCTAGGTCCTCACACCTAAAGATGGGGAAAGTGTATCCCCTCTTGAAGTAATTGAGGAACTTTGTGATGTGCTCCACATCTTCATCATCACCCATCATCTGATGTATTTCTCTTCCAAAATTTGGTATTTTAGTTATTCTATTAATTAAGAGTGTATATATCTTCATACATCACCTTATAAAGTACACATGATCTTTGTGCATGTGTGATATGAAGAAATAAACAAGTTCCTATAGATTTTTAAAATAGGGTAACTCATAGAGTTGAGTTATGATTTAATCCTTAAATCCATCTCTTATTGAGATGTCAAAGATTACATCTCCCTCTAGAGTATTATGCCTAGTGTCCACAATCCAATCTTGCATCAAGTCTTGAAAGTGACTTGATGTCTAGTGGCTATATTCCCATAACTAGCATAGATGCACAAATGAGAACCAGGGTTCACCCATCGACACTTCAAGTGGGAATTGCATGTGTTGTTACGACATATTAGTTAGCTCTTTGGATTCTACCATCATAATGTTGATCATTTCCACTACTTGCACCCTTATCTTGGTGATAGCTACTTCCTCTACTATTCAAACCCACTTGGTTTTGAGTCATGCCTCTTTGTATCTTGATGCCTTCCACTTCTTTGTCATTATTATTATAATGGAATTGAAGCATGAGAGGTGTGGCTTTCTAAAACCCCTAATTTAATTTGGCATGAGTTATTTTTCTAAGCTTCTTTGGCCATTAATGGTGGCCTGACATCTATTCTGGTCCACCTTCTCTATTCTAGTTTTGCTGAACCATTTCACTCTTGATGCACTTTTTTTCTAGTTTACTACACTAATTTCTCACTTAAAGCACTATTTGTTTTATGATAATTCACTCTCTTGGGCTCATTTGGCTCTAGTTCTTAGTCAATTTCACATGAGTTTGTAAGTTGTAACACCATTTTCCATATTTATAAATTGATATGTTAACCAATATTATTAATGTTGCCATATAGTCTTGATTAATAGATTTTTTGAGAGGTTGTGAGGTCATCAAAAATTCCATGTCTTATCCACATTAAATGTGTATCTTTATTACACCATTACAATAATTATAATGGCCTTTTAGTGATTTGAAATCCTTTTTCAAATGGTCACTTCCTAATTTTATTAGGTGGATGATAGTTGTCCTTGAAAATATCTTTCTACATGTCTCCTTGGCATGAAATTCACCTCTTTTATTGTAACCTAGGCACAACACCTCACACACATGCAATTCAGCCTCCTTAATTTCACTTCTTCTATTTTCACTCCTATTTCAATACACTCCTTTGTCTTGTTTGATTTCTCACAGATCATCTTTCTTTGGCTTGTCCTACTCCATACAAATTCTTTGCATTATCCCTCTAGTGCTTGGTATCTTCATCTTCTTTGTGAACTTTATAGGAAGTGCATCTTATTACCTATCTTGTGCTTAATTGATTTGAGTGTCTTCTCCTCTCATCTTATGTCTAACCTAGTTGAACATCTTGTCATCTAGTTTTTCACCCTACATATTTGAGCATCTTCTCTTACAATAGCCATCTAGTAATTCATCATTTTTAAGGTCTCTTCCTACCATCTCACTATGTCCCTCTTAAATATATTTTTATATTTTTGTTATTACTTGACTTGTGGGCCTCATATGCCTAGAACTTAGGTATCTATCCTCATGTGCTTTTGTTTCAATTAGTCAACTCACCTGATTAGATTTATGCATAAAGTGGTAAAACATAGAGATATCTATAGCCATCTCATGCCACCTATTTCCTAACTATACAACAAAAACCAAAAAATTTTAAAGAATCACATAGTTTGGCTTGAAGTAAACCTTATTTCAATGAGATCAATTCAAACTAACTATTCACCAAATATTCTTAGTATCCTTGGCATGAGAGCCATCCTATTACCAATATGGCTTTAATAAGTTACCATTGAAATGTCCTTAAAGCATTTCATTAGACAACATGTGTAGTTTTCATGTGCTTATTTCTAAAATGTGATGGATGACATAAGGACCCATCCATAAAATATATATCTTACCTAGGTGATAAAATTATTTGGAGTCATACAACAAGAATAAGGCTCCTTTGATCATCACCTTCCACTTGATATGCTTATCATGCCACCTCTTTTAGTTCACCTTCTCAACTTGTTGACCCCACTTGGCCTGGGTGCACATCTCATCTA
The DNA here is from genome assembly GCA_037957365.1 of Torreya grandis. NCBI lineage: Eukaryota > Viridiplantae > Streptophyta > Pinopsida > Cupressales > Taxaceae > Torreya > Torreya grandis. The sequence goes on from JARHVA010002277.1 coordinate 1,743,038, forward strand.
AGCATTCCAATCCTTCCAACCATACACATAGAGATTATTGGTCATCAAGGTGACTAATTCATGTGATACACAAGGAAGGTACTAAAAACTCCATGGGTAAACACTAGTTAAACTGTTGTAGCCTTATTCAGGCACTTGTATGTTATGCAATAGACCCATAGTACTATAGAGACATGATCATCTAAATCATTATAACCTACATGACATATCTTTGTGAGGCATGTTCCAAGGATATTATTAAAGGCTTCAATCATGTCATTATCTTAGAGATAATAATGGTGGTCTTATGGTGTGCCACCATGTATTCTATTAGAAGGATATGCACCATCTCATTAATGAAATCAGTACCCCTATCACTAGTCAGACTTCATAGACACCCATATCAGCTCATGATGCTATCCTAGATGAATTACATATCTATTATGGCTATGTAGTTATTGGTTGATGTTACCTTAACCCACTTTGTGAAATAGGTAATTGTCATGAGGATATATTTGGTTCCTATCCACTATGTTACATGGGTGATTGACCTAAAAATTCAATGGCCCATTTTTAAAATGGTACTTGGGATAGAATAGGGATGAGAAGAATCTCATCTCAATTATTTATCTTTCTAATGCACTAGTATACATCACATGCTTGTGTATATTCCTTGGCATTATTGAACAAGCTTGGCCACCATAACCCTGATTATATAATCTTGTGCACCATTACATCTTTAATGTAATGTGATCCAACTATCCCTTAATGTGATTCTTGAAGTATGGATCCCCACTAATGCTCTAAAACACATAAACATAAGACTTCATCCTTACTCATTTTGTATAGTTCCCCTTCAATGAGATGAAAGGTAGAGGTGTAAACAAGATACTTCTCCTTAGAGGATAGTGTTTGTGGTGCTAGCCTTGAGGTTAGGAAAGAAACAATCTCTTCTAAGTCTTCAAAAACATGAGTAACCTATTAGAGCTATACATCTGACATATCATCCTAAATTATCACCATTGTATTGCTAGACTTGATGCAAGATAAGTGGTCTGGTCCCAAATTCTACTTTGCAAGTTTAACCATGATTAAAAATTAAAATTTTTGGAATAGGACAACCCATCTACAAATTCACCCATGCAAAATAGGTTTCCTCACAAGGTATTTTAGTGCCTCATGATCAGTGAAGAAAGTGAATGGTGTTGTTAGTAGTTACTGTCTAAACTTCTATAGGGTGTATACCATTGCCAACATTTCATGTTCAGTAGTGGTATAGTTCTACTTAGCCTAGATCAACTTTTTTCTCATTGAAGGAAATGGGGTGGTCCATTTTGTGTTTTCATAATTGTGCCAAAATGGTACCAATGGTTGAGCTTGATGCATCAACATAGATGTGAAAATGACTCATCCAATTGGGAAACTAAAGTATCAGTGTACTTTCCAACTTCAAATTCAAAGTGTCAAATACCTCCTCTTGTGTCTTTCCCTAGTAGAATGGACCATCCTTATATAAGATCTCCTCTAGAGGCATGGAAATTTTTGCATATCCCCTTAAGAACTTCCTATACTAGCCATAATGGCATAGGAAGGTGTGAACATCTTTTTATGTGGAAGGGGTCTGGAGCTATATGATGATTGCAATCTTCATTGGATCAATAAGCAATCTATCCTTATAGATGATGTACCTAAGTAGTGTGATAAATGGGATTAAAAAGATGAAATTATTTATTTGAATGATATTTTGAGCTATCTACACCTTTTAAATAAAAGGCATAGGTTTTCACGTTGGTCCCTTATAAGACTATACACGGTCTAGTCATCTAGATATACTTGGAGGAACTTGTGGATGAAGTCCTTGAAAGTGGTGATCACCAATCTAGAGAATGTGAATGGCATGTTCTTAAACTAAAAGGCCATCACATTGTAAGTAAAACAATCCCATTTAGTCATGATAGTTTTTTTGGGCTTATCCTCCTCCTTTATCTACACTTGATGGTAATTTGAGAACCCATAAATGAAAGTGTAGATTTTGTAACCTATGACTCCATCTACGACTTCATAAGTGAATGGTGTTGGGAAAAGGGTCATAGACGCAAGAAACATTCAACATCCTATAATTGATATATATTCATATTTCCCATCCTTTTTAATGATGATTACCATCAGACTCACCCACTCTAATTCTTACACTAGTTAGATGACACTAGCAGCCAACATTCCATTGATCTCTATTTTCACCTCAACATAGATATTGGGGTTCATCTGATAAAGGTGATTCTTGATTGGTTTTACACTCTCCACCAATTTTATTCTCATCTTTCCTAATGAATGGTGGTTTCCCTTCATTTCTTTTTAGCTTCATGAGAAGATATCTTGAAATTTCCTCAAGAGGACAATGATGCACATGAGCTTCACCTTAGAGCAGTATGTACCTATAGTGGCCATCTTAGGCTCACCTTCCATGTTGATGTCTACTTGTGTGGTCTTGAGGGGTGCATGTTAAGGTTTATTTCTCTCCTAGTGGGAGTCTTTAACCTACCTCATTCCCTCTATTATCTCAACCTTAAGGTGTATCAAGGTTCTATCATCTGGAGAGTTGTCATCAATGAGGTACATGAGATTTTACTGACCTACCAAGGCCCTCCAATTTTGCTCCTTTTAGGTCCCATCATCTTCTTCACTGAATCACTATGGAGCACCATTTATTTGAATAAAGTTATAATCAATAGTCCTTTCTCTATATAAATCTCTTTTAAGTGTTCCTCTAAGATAGTTGTGTCATCAAACACAACTTGGTAGATGACTTGTAATGGCTCTGAAAATTCAAGGTTCTATTAAAATAAGGATAAAGTGTGTACAAACTTCTCTTTTAGTGCATTGCAATTTTTTTCCCTATACATCTCATTTATTATGTACCATTCTCACACCCATGTCTTTATAATTCGATAGAAGGCATGCACCCATAAGCCTCATGGCACATTTTCTTCGTATATCACCCAAGTCTCTTCACAAAGACAAATGTGTGTAATTGGGTTAGAGTTTCCATCATAGGGGTATGTCTAGATCCTTATTTCTTTTTCCAAATTTGGTACTCATGGCTACCTTCACATCCCTCCAAATGGGAAAACTAGGTTTCTATGTGGCCCAACAATGTGCAATAGTACTTTTCAATGTATACACCAATGTGCCTAATTGATCAACTTCCTCTGGGACATAAGCCTTAATATCTTTCACATACCTCTCAATAGGTTGTCTTCCTTCATACATAGGGAGTGTTGTGAGCTTTCCCTTATTGAGCTAGAGCACTTTTTTTCCTATGTTCTTGGCATGAGGAGTTAACTTCTTTTGGGGTCACTTAATTCTTACCAAGCTTGTGCTAAATAGTCCAGATCTAGATTTGTGCACTAGGTGACATCTATGCCTAGTGACCTCATAGGCTTCTATGAACTAATGTTTACAAGCTACATCCATTGTAGCTAAGGCTGACTGGCCATCTTCCTAAGTGAGCACCCTTTGTTCATTGGGGATGAGAGCCTCAGTTCCTTACACCATGAAGCTATAAACGTGGTTGACCTCATCCTCAAGGTTAACACTTTAAATGTAAGGTGGCACTTAGTCACTTGAAAGAGGTATCACCACCCTCTCCTTTGAATTTTCAAAGGTCATACAACGCTTCTTAAAGTGCAATTGACATTGTTTGCATAGCATCATGGCCTTATTAAGAGTGCTAAGTAGTTATCCTCCTCTAATAGCTTTATTACCTCAAAGTTAGTTTAGAACTCAGTGCCCATGTTGTCCACTAAGGCACCATTCACGATCTTTAAAGGTTATGTTCAGGTCTTATTCACCATGAAAAATGTGTGTGGAAATGGTCTCAAGAGTGGCCTCCCCATTTTCTCATAGTCATTCTTGGTCAAGATATTAACCTCTATGTCTGTATTAACTAGCACTTCACAAACTGACCACCCATTGATGGTGGTGTCTATTAGCAATTCCTAGTCATACTTGGTGTTTTAAGCATGCCTTACTTTTCACATCTAATCCATATTTGGTGCTACAATATTTATTTCTTAGGGTCTTGCTTCTTATGATGGTGATTTTATTGCATGCCTTAGAAGCAAGTCCTTTAGTAGGGGTAACACCCCTTTCATATATAAGAGGTGTAAGATCTTAGTTAACTCCTAAACTTTAGCCTCTTATTAGTCTTGCTTTCTACACATCATAGTGGCATGTGCCTCCAAGTCTTTGGCCAACTAGAGTTCACCCTACATGTCTTATATCATGGTCATCACTTACTATAGGACATCTTTTTGGCATGTAGAATTAAGATATGGTGTTACTTTTGGATCTGATCACATCATGCTCTTAATGTGACTTGATTTGATATATTCCAAGTGTAGGTATTTATTTGGCATGGTATGTGGATGAGTGGTGATCCCACTCTACATCATGGCCTACACCTTTAGAGGCCACTTGGGAGTTTATTATGGCTTGGGGGACCATCTCCCTTCTTTAGACTCACACTGCAACAAAGTGTCTCCTTTATTCATGCCAGGCCAACCTTACATCAACTTCTTGTAGAGATATAGGTAATCTTTGACTATGTGTGTGCCTCAATAGTACCCACATATTAGGTGTGTGGAGTAGGCATGCTAATAATGTTCATTCAAACCAAAATTATAAAAATATCATGGTGGGAATCTCACTCCACCATGTCCACCTCCTTAGCCACATGCTCCTCTTTGGTTACCATAACACATGTTTTTATGGTCATAACCATCATTCCCTTGGCCTACCTATCCACCACCTAATGTTATGGCTTGCCTTGTACCTCTATCCATTTTTTGGTGTATCTCATCGATGAATCTAAAGTCTACCATCATGTGTGTGTAGGCATCACACATCTTGTATTAAACTATAGTACTTGACAAACATGCTACAATAGGGGGTCATTTTGGGAGTCATGTGCTAGGGAGTATTGCATAGACATTCCTATGTGGGAAGTTATTCTTGTTGTGCCCCTCTATATCATAGTTAGTAAACTATAGCCTACTATGAGATTCATGTGCATGTCTAGTAGTAATCTTTTTTAGTTGAAAAGCCATCAATGTAATATGTGCCTCTATGAAAGGACTATTCCCAGTGTCAATGTTGTCTACCACCTCAGCCCAGAGCATAACTTCAAGTAATTTTTGATGTTTTGTGAAGGTATTCATGGATAGTGCCCTTTTGAATAACAATAATAGGCCTCTAATAAACCATTTCACATTTTTGGAAGGGTGGATATAATAAGGAATCTTGGAGAGGAGTGTTTTGAACCATGCATCATCCAAGTGCATGCTCTTAGATAAGCCTTGACTAATCTTCTTAAGCATCATGATGATCTATTGTTCAAACTCAAGAATGTGAAACTCCTTCAAGAATGCTCTCTTAAATATTTCATAGTCAACTATAACTTGGTTCAAATCAAAATTTTGATAGTAGGTATGGGCATGATCTAATAGGGTTGTTTTAAAATATGTTTCCTTACACTAAGGTTGAGTAATGCCTTGAGTGTACGACTAAAACTCACATTTTAGAACATGCTCTATGACATTTTCAATTCCATGATACTTAGGTAGGTGCATGACCATCTCATAGTATATCTATTGAGGTGGTGTCATGGAATTCTATAATGTCTAACCTCCCCATGTCTACATAAGGGGGGCCCTCTAATGCCCCCAATGCTAGGGTTGAGTGTTGACCCTAATGAACTAGGTTGTGCCATATATATTGATGGTATAGCTCTACTCACTGGTGGCATTATATCACTTCCTATGGGTTTTTGCCTAATTAGTGTATCTAATATTCCTTGCATAGGAATATTTTCACTTATGTTCATGGTACTTAGACTACCACCTATTTAGTATACCATACCATTATTCAGCTCCTCATATGGGATCACTTATTCAATAACAAACCCTTGATCCAAAATGTTGGTCCAATCATAGTCTATTAGGGTAACAATTTCAATTATTTATATTCCATTCTTAAAGGTGGAATCCAGTGTATGGGATTGTGCTTTAGGTTCCAAGGGGGTAGGTGCCTCTAGTACATCCTCAAGCACCTCATCTTTTAGGAACTCATTTCATCCCACACCCATTTATGGAATATGACCACTTGTTTCTTCCTTATCTCAATGCATTGTGGTGTTTCAAAATATCCTTACCCATACCCTTCCTACTCACTACAGGGCCACTTCCACTTTTTAGGTCTTGCATCAACCTTTGGATGTGATTATTTTAGTTCAACCTCTAGAGCTATCAAGTTTTTAGTTGTTTATCCTCTTCCATGACAACTTCTCTACACTTCCCCTTCTTCCCCTCATGCTTTCCCATACACACAAGGAATTTTATCCTTCCATCCTCATAGTCTCTATCTTATAATTGACCATGATCTTCTTTAGCTTGGTGTTGAGTCTTCTGATGAACATGACCTTTAGTTCTCAAAGAAACTCATGCTCTACTTCTTCTAGGCACAGAAAGGTTAACACTATGAACTCCAACACATATTTATTCGAAGTGTTTTCCCACCACTTGTCTATGATGCACATCTACATTTTATCTAAGATTTTGAGCCTCTCTATTCACTCTATATTCCACTCAAGGCACTATCTATAACTTCTTCATCTAGTATTAAAATATGCAACCAACCATCTATATACATGCTCAGGTAGCTCATAGAAGAACACTTCATATAATGGGTTGTATAGATAAGTCTGCACCTAATTTTGTAGCTTCTCTCCTTGACACATGGGATGCTTCTACATGAAGTAATATTTAACTTTCTCTATATATCCCTTGAAATTCTTGAGTGATAGTTGGATCATCACTTTGTTACAACATCTTAGCAATAAAATTCAGCACGTACTAGTAATGAAACCAAAATGTTGTAGTGAAGTGTGTCATTTAAGTAGGAACAGTGCTCAATCATGCATGCAATTCTAGTTATCAAGCATTCCTAGGGTTAAAGGAGTTAGGTGAAAGGGGAGCATGGTCTAACACACAACACTTAAACTCATTGGCATGCTAACATTAGCTTCACATAAGGCATGAACCTTATGAGCTCACTCAAAGCATGATAGTGAAGAGACTAGGTCCAATTTTGGGTTAGTTACATCATGACACAATTGAGGGTTGTGTAGGGTGTAGTGGTTCAAGAGATTCACTGGGTCTCTAGTGTAGATGCTTAAAGGGATAGGTCCATTGGTGCATGCTCAAATAGAGGGGGTTAAGATCTTATTGATGTATGTAGGTAAGGGAGTCCACATGGGGATGTCTATTCATCCTAAGGTCATCATTTGATGTTGGGTCTAACATAAGGGCCTTTCATGGTGGGTAAGAGGGATAAGTGGCATGAGGGAACCACTTACTACCATGGTTGACTCCCAGTTTATCATCATTAATCATGGAGAGAGAACTTCACAACTCAAACAATATATAAAATAATAGCATATAACACTAGCAATCAATATTTATCCATTAATATCTTGTATACATTACAATAACCAGTAGCAGCCTTCATTACTCAATCTTATTTATAATAATGTTAGAGGCTAAGAAATGATCATGTCTTACATATGCTATATAGAAATCAAGACTTAATTCCTCTATCACTCTTGACTTTGCCAGATCTTCACTATTAATGGTCTCTTCTTTCTCCTCTTGGAGGTCACCTCCTTTATATAGGCACCAGCCACTATTTTTATTGACTAGATAGGCACATGCCAAAATATGGGTAGCTATGAGCTTGTTAGTTCCACTACACCATATAAGATAAATAGAGTGCATTCTAGGGGCCAGGCTATTAGTTAGGGTTTTATTATTACTTACTCCACTACTCATATCTTTGTGTTACTTGAGCCTCAAATTATTACATGTAAGATTAGGTAGCTATGCCTCAAGACTTATAATGCTATGCAACCATTGGCCAGCTAGCATGGGGAATCTAAGAGTCTATCTAGTTGGCACCAAGGTGTGTAAAATGGGTCTTTCACTTCTTCCATGGGTATCTATGTGCTGAGGTTGGTCTAGATAATGTGGTATTGAGCCTTCTTGAAAAGGGATACCTATAACCCTAGACACTTTGCTCATTCTCAACCTATATGAGCACTATTTTGACATTAGAAACATAACCCATAGGTCATATACATAGTCCTTAACCTGATATTCTCATCAAATCATCTACTAGGCACTTTCACTCTCCTTCACTCCATAACCCTCACATCCACACCTCTTTTATGTCTAGAAACAATCACATTTGGTTTCACTATTTATAGATCATTCATTATCATCACTATCTTGGCTGGCCAAAAGGAATGAATTGACCCTTAAGGCATATATTAGATTGATACATGTCTCAATGAAATTCACATAGGTGATCCATATCACCCATGGGTCACCATTAATTAGCTACACCTTTCAATTATGCCCTTGCAGCCCTCATAAGTCTCATAGAGACTTATTCACCCATTTATCACTTCATTGAGCAAAAAAAATAACATACGACCACTTTAAAATGTATAATTCTAGTCCACATGACCCCTTTAACATACTAAAATTATCATAGTCATCTTTACTCACCTCTATGTATGCTCAATCAACTCAAATAATGAACTTGTACATAGGAACACCATGAATAAACACACAGTCAACTTATTAATCATTGTTCATACTCAAAATATATTGATCATACATCCAAAATCCATACATATTATTATAATTAAGTATACAATGCTTTCTAATATCTAAGACATCATGAAACATCAAAATAACATCAACACAAGCTCAATTATCCTTCTTAGGTTACTTACAGTACATGGTCAAGCACACAATCAACTTTGGACCTTCATAAGACTGACTATACACACTTTTAGACCTTGAAATATATATTTACAAATACACCTTGGAGTCTTATAAAAAAATTCATATTACAACATGAGAAAATTGTGCTTGTATCAAAAGATAGGGCCCAAAAACTAGACATTGGTCTTTCCTTTATTAAATTTAAATATTTGAATTCAAATGATCATAGTTAAATCTTGGACACTATGATATCATCTCATGTCCTTTCTAATTAGATTAATCATATACCATTGATATTATTGTAAATATCTCAATCTTTAAAGATGTTAAACTTTGAGTAGGTTGATCACTTTGACTCTAGTGGTATCATCGATCTCAATCACATGATTAAATGTGAACCATTACATCATTATCCTTTACCTTTGCTCAATGTTAAACCTTGAACACTTTAAAATCATCTCAATCAATGCACACCATTTATTTGTATTTTTATTAACACCCACTTTCCATCATATATTCATTTGGTCTTGATATTTATCCTTTTCAAAATTGACTATGGGAACCATTGAAATCTTCCTAGAAGGCCAACTTTGGACCTTAATAATTTTTATTGTGATAAGTCGCATGATATGAAACATATACCATATTATATCCTCACATAGGATAATTCAACCATATATCAATATACTCATAAAAACCTCATGCTTACGATATACAAATCCATTAATCTACTCACTCAGATTTTTTTGCCACATAGCCAACTATCCTTAGAACTACTTGGAAGGCCAACTTTGCATATGCATATCTTTTGATGTGCTTCATTACATGACCTATAAATTAGTGCATATCAACTAAAAACAAAACTAACAAAACCCATATGATCAATGTATTCTTAAAATACCACACATGTGAAATATGATTATATCAAAATAACTACTCAGCTTTTCTTTCCACTTGCAAATTTGGCTCAAGTATGGTAAAATACTATTAAACTACCTAGGAGCCCAACTTTGCACTTGCATAAATTTTGTCATGATTAGTCACATGAAATAATATTTATCACATAATATCATCTCTCAGAGGTGAATTCATCCATATATCAAGTTACTCCTTAGACATTTATACGTGTGAGATATGATGTCACCAAGTTGCTTACTCAACTCTATTTGAACATAGAAAACACTTTTAAAATGCCTAAGATCCCAACTTTTCACACACATATATTTGGATAAAATTCATCACATGACTTGATACTTCGAACATAAAAACTTGGGACTAATTTTATTTCAATCATATAACCAAATCCCCTTGACTCATCCACACTTGGAAGTTATGATATCATCAAATTTCCTATTCTGATTTTCTACCACTAGAACCAAAATGTCCAGATGAAAATAATGATCAACTAGATGAAATCCACTCATTCACACAAGCACTCAAAGTATATAAAACCTCTTATAGGACCCCTTTCACATGATCAATACTTAAAAATCATTCCTAATCATCTCTAAATAGTCAAACTCTAAAGATCAACCAAGATTACTTCAAGCATACTAGGATATGCATATTGCACACTTTGTCATTATCAATTAGGCTATCAAGGCACTTCATCCACTCCCCAAGACACCTCCATGACATCACCATGAAGTAATTGATAAATATATAATAGGAGAGAGTGATAAAATCCCTATAAATATTTGGTGATAGAGATTTGATTATTCACCATGTAAGATCCAAAAGCATAACATGAATAATTTGTTGAGATCTTACAAACATAAGATTTGGGATCTGTTAGAATACTTCACTACTTCAAACATTAAACCAATACCAAGATCACATAATAAATATGTTTATCATATTTCTTTAGTAGGCTACCAATATAACATACCTAAAGAGCTAAAGAAGAAAGCAACTAGCATGTAAAGTTGATAGTAAGTCCATATGTTCCTAATAATGTAACCAACTAACAAGTCTTTGATAATGATCAGTAAACTATCAACTTTATGAGATAAGAAACCAAATTCTCTAAAAGGAGCTAGTAAATACTCCAAGATTAAATCATTTATTTGAAGATAAACAAATTACCCATGGGCCTTGTTAATCTAAAGAGTATCTTCAATTCAGATGATCAACTAAAAGGCAAAAATAAGAACATCATTGTCAGTGAAGAAGACTATAAGCCAATAGTCATTGTAAAAGGAAAATGATTAAATATTGGAAAGGTATGTAATGATTCTAAAAAAGAATATTTTATTGAGTTGTGTCAATATTTTGATGATAAATTCACTTGGAGTTATTAAGATCTAAGGGGGTTTGATATCAGCTTAGCCCAACATATAATAGATCTTGACCCAAATACCAAGCCTATTAGATGGAAGAAGAGGTAAATTAATCCAAAAATAAAACTACTAATGAAGAGTGAGTTATCCAAATTGATATAGGTTAACATCATTTTCCATATCAAATACTCATTTTGGGTTATTAATTTGGTTCCTATAAGGAAGAAGAATGTTGAAATCAGGTTTTGTGAAGATTTATAGGATATAAACAAAATGTCTTTGAAGTATCATTATCCCCTTCCAACCATGAGATAAATTGTACAAACTATATCAAGGTCTAAATTTTTTTTCCTTATAAATGGTTATTCTGGATGTAACAAAATCTTGGTGTAACAATCAAACCAATTTTAGACTACTTTCTCTACAAAATAGGGTAGTTATGCATACAAAAAGATGCCATTTGGTTTGACTAATGCTAGTTCAACATTCTAGAGAGCCATGGATATGGATTTCAAAGGTTAAATAAATGATATGATCCTGGTATACGTAAATGACATCATTATTTACTCAAATCATGTTGATGCACATGTGGATCACCTCAAGAAATTTTTTGAAAGGTGCAAAGAATTTGGAGTTTACCTCAATCTTAAAAAGTACATTTTCATAGTTCATCAAGGGAAACTACTAGGACACATTGTTCTAAATGAGGGTCTTGCAATAAATTTAGAGAGAATAAGTGTTATACTTGCATTAGAACTACCAAGCCATTAGAAGGGATTAACAAGTTTCCTCAAAAAAATAAACTTTTGAAGAAGATTTGTTCTAAATTTTACCTCTATGGCCAAACCCCTTATTGAAATTCTTAAGAAGGGTATCATTTTCATCTAGACATAAGAAGGAAAACATAGATTTGAAGCCATCAAGCAGTCTATTTCTTAGGCTCCTATCATAGTCAAACCCAAATATGAGAAATATTTCATTCTCTATTATTTTGAAGAGGAAGCTAGCATATCAATTATTCTATCCAAGTATAATAAAGAACAATTAGAACAACCAATATCTTTTTCAATCAATCCTTAAAAGATTATGAATAAAAGTATAGTTTCATGGAGAAGCAAGTATATGTTATAACTAAATCTTTTAAAAAGTTTAGGTAAATGCTTTTCAATAATAAAATTCATCTAATGGTTACTCACCATAGTATCAAAGTGTTCCTACTAAGCCAAGAAATAAATGAAAAAAGTGTAGGATGGATCATAAAAGTCATGTAATATGACATAAACATAAAAATTATAAATCTTATAAGAGGAAAATGTTTATGTGAACAATTATCTTATCATATCAAGACTTTCAAAATAGTATCTAAGGTATTATATGCTCAAAATACATCTCAGATGGCCAATCTACCTATTTTCAATAGCTAGACTTGTGACATGACCATCTTCTTGTAGACTGGAGAGTACTAGTATGATTTTTAATAGTCCAAAAAAAGGTATTTCAGACTCCAATCCATTACTTATGTTCTTTTTGATGGAATATTATTTATAAAAGATATGAATGGATTCATTCTAAGATGTATCAATCACAATCAAGTCCCCAAGGTGCTTGAAGAGTTTCATAATGGTCCATTATGTGGGCACTTCTGCAAGAACCATAACCTTAAAAATAATGAGAGGGGGCTATTTTTAGCCTAAAATATTCAAATATGTCCATAAAGGGTAAGGAAATATTATAAGTGTCCTTGCTTCATAGGAAATCAAATATTAACATATTTCCATCTCAGACGAATTAAATCTAACCAACCATTTGCTCAATGGGTATTGGATTTCATTGGTATGATCAATCATCCTCAATTGAAGGCCACAAATGGGTCCTTACAGTAGTGGACTATTTCAAAAAATGGATTGAAGTAGTTTCACTAAAATATGCTACGGAGGCATCCATCTTGGAAATCATAGATGGCATAGTCTCAAGGTTTGGTGTTCCTCACACCATTATCTTAGAGAATGATAAAGATCTTGTGGGTACTAAAGTGAGTGAATGGGTTATAAATCATAATGTATACCTGATTACTTCTTCCAATTATTACCCACAAGGTAATGGCTTGGCTGAGTATACCAATAATAATTATCAAAAGGATAATGGAGGATAACCAAAGGACATGGCACAAAAAATTAAAATTAACATTGTGGGTTGATAAGATCACTCATACGAGAGACATTGTAAACTTTCCATTCATGTTGGTATATGGAAGGGAAGCTAGAGTCCCACTATCAATTGAGTTACCATCTATATAACTCTATCATCAATTATATTTGATTGATAATGATGAAATTATTGTAAGATTGGTGGAAATCATAGAACTAAAAGAATTAAAGAACTAGTCAATGAAAGTTATGAATGCAAATCAAGCTTAAACAAAGAGGAATTTAAATAAAAATTTATTTGAAATGAGATTCAATGAAGGAGACATGGTTCTTAATTAGGATGCATAAAAAGCTAAACTAGGAAAGCACACCAAGTTTGATGCAATATGGAGTGGTTCATATCTTTTAACTCAGTACAAAGGAGGTAATGAATTCTAGCTATCCAAGCTTAATGGATTAGATATACCTATCTTAATCAATGGGATATACCTCAAATCTTGATTTTGAGATTAGAATCCATTACAAAAAATAAGTTTTGTAAATATTATGGTAAATTATGTTTTCTAAATAAGTGATTTCTCATAAGTCAATAGGAGTTTTTATTCCCTTAGTTTATTTTATTTTTCCTATTTTATTCTTATTTAGGAAAATCCTAGTTTTTTTTTCTTATTATAGAATCAATTTTCACAATTGGATAAAATTATTCAGGATCTCTCCAATTGAGGTACACAATGGGAACAACCCTAGGCTATGGGTCACCTATGATGGGGTTAGACCTTTGGAGAAGGTCAACTTCCTCTTGATGCTCACTAGACTAACACTAAACTATTGTTTCATGGGGAAAGGGTTATAAATAAGATAAGGTATCCTAAGAAGGATAAGAGGGTGATGATCCAAGGTTAATACTCATATAATTTTTAACACACTAGATTATCAAAAGGCAACTATGGCTCACTCAATCTCATAGTCTCACTAGTTGCATACATATTTCATAGAGGAGGTTCCAAGTAGAATAATAATCTAGACCTAAAAGTTAGATTGAAAACAACTTAAAAGAGGCAAGTATAAGGACAATAAACTAGGAATAATCTCCTTCACAAATTCACCATACACAAGCATACTAAGCATTGATTAAAGACAAGAGATAGGCACAGAGTTGATCTTATTATTTCAAAAGGTAGTTTTTACAATATTTTGATAGGGTTTAACCATATCAAATGAGTACACTTTTTTCAAGAGTCTCAATGAGTATCCTCATACCAAAAAGAGTGGTAAATTTTAATGGTCAAAAACCCGTTAAAAGGGAATGAGACTAGGATAAATAAGAGAGAGAGAGAGAGAGAGAGAGAGAGAGAGAGAGAGAGAGAGAGAGAGAGAGAGAGAGAGAGAGAGAGAGAGAGAGAGAGAGAGAGAGAGAGAGAATGTGGGAGCATGCCATCAAAAAAGGAACACACCATCCCAAGCCATTTATTGAGCTTGAGCTGCCACCTTTTAGTCTATAACCAATAAAATCTTACAACCTTTTTGATCAAATTAGGAAATTATTTATGGCTTATTGAGTGAGGAATTCTCCAAATGCTCCAAGGACACATTGAATGCCCCTAACTATAGTTCTTAACACTATACCTTTTCTTTGATCCTTTATGCCATCTCACTTGAATACAAAACTTCATGCTCATAGATCTAATAAAAATCATGGATTTTTTCATTCTACGTGGTTGTTTGTCAAATAATGGCTATGTTGAAGGATGAGGACCCTTTACATTAATCACATATATGATCTATTTCCATGTTTGGATCATAGGTTCATCTATAGGTGGAAAACCTATATAGGATTATTGTTTTTCATATAATTTTTCATATTAATGTAGACCTATAGAATTAATAGCATCTTTTATAGAATAAAATAGGTCAAAAACATGCAATTTATCTCTATATAAACCAAGAGTTTACCATATACATGGATCTTTCTTAAAAATGGTGAATAGAGTTTCAAAAATAGCCTTATTTGATACACATTCATGAAATAGAAGTTCATGTTTATCCTTAATGTTGTATTTTATATTCTTTATCACATTGGTTGCATCAGTATGTCCCTTTAATGGCATTGGATCAAGCTTCAATGGTGATAAGGAAATCCTATAAGACCCATTTGCTTCCGTAAAAAATGGCTTATCAACTTCAATAAAAAATCCTAGGCTCACCTTTGCTTTAATTGGATATCAATATCTAACTCAAATTATTGACATATTGACCTTTGGTCACACTATTGATCTTGATCTATATGATTGAGGGAGAACCATTGATCCTCTCCTTAACTTGTCAAATTTATTTGAGTTGGTGACACTTGTAAATATTGAGTTTGCACTCAGGATCCTATTATTAGTCTATCACTTTACACACTCGTGCCATGTGTCAACCTCTTAAACTCTTTAACCTTTTGACACTTCTCACATCATTGATATTCTTTAGTATGAATAAACTTAAATCATTGGATCTCCTTTGGTTTGAAAATAAAAAACTATTTCTCAGGTCTTAAATTTGACATCCACATGACCATAATTTGATGTTTGTGTGGATGTATTTGACATCCCATAGACTGTAAAATTTAAATTCCAATAGATTTTTATAGTGGGTAAAATTTGACATATGTGTGAAAGTATCCCATTATTTGACCAACTTTGAAGATTTATATCTTGAAGTGCAAAAATCATGGAGGGACCAAATTTTTTGGAGTTATTCCTGAGACCAAAAACATTATGCCCACTTAATCCATTAGTCCTAAGATATTTCTAAGTGTGTTTACAAAATTTTCAAGTGAGCTACACTATGTGATTTTCATGATGTCTATGTACCTATCATAGGAAACAATCTCAAACTACCTGGGAGGTCAACTTTACACTCTTATATCTTCTTTTGTGATTCATCACATGACCTAAAACTTAGTGCATGTGTTCTTCGGACTAATGTGATTAGACCCATGTGACCAATTCTCCCTAACTCATCCATACATGGTAATGATAATGTCAGAAAACTACCTACTTAGAATCTCTACCACTAGACTTGTTATCACCAAATCTTGTACCCTAGAAGAGGCTATTCAATCCTCTTCTAGATTTATGCAACATGGGAAAATTTATAGGTATGTGGGTGTATTTATATTGGAAATGAGACTCTATATTTAAGGGTTAGATCCTTTAATATATATTGAAATGCTTACACCTACTTAACTAATCACTTATGGTGGAAAAGAGTTAGATGTTGCATGAAATGAACCTAATCTAAGGGGGTGATGTACCAAGATATGTTTCATATGACCATCATACTTTCCTTCATTGATAATAAAGGAACACAGAATAACTTATAAGTCATATGTATTCTAATAGGAGTATTTCAACATGGAGGTGAGATGCATGATAGTTATTTAAGGTAAGTGAACCAAAGGTTAGTTGCATGCACTAAGGCTCATTGTACACTTAAAATACAAGCTCATACACTTGAAAATAGTTCATATGACATGTTAGAATAGGAACTCTTACATAAACATGAAAGGATAAGGGAATAAGGGATAGATAACAATCACTTTTCATTAATATACATCACTTACACACTTAGATAATTGTTCAAGAACTCATAATCAGAATTACATTAATGTTCAAAGGTAGAATATGACATCATTCCAGTAGGGCTATGCCATACATGGAGTGAAAATATTTATAAAGGAAAAAATCATAG
This sequence comes from Torreya grandis, assembly GCA_037957365.1. Classification (NCBI taxonomy): domain Eukaryota; kingdom Viridiplantae; phylum Streptophyta; class Pinopsida; order Cupressales; family Taxaceae; genus Torreya; species Torreya grandis. The sequence goes on from JARHVA010002277.1 coordinate 1,760,024, forward strand.
CTACTTATATAATTTTATAAAGAAGGGGGCAAAGAGAAGTCCAAAGGGTAATAAAAATGAGTTCACCTCATTTGAACCATAGTTACAACTACCTCTACTAGTATTCTTATTTGCAAGTTCCTGATTGATCTAGGTCATTTCAAGTAGTTGTAATAGTTCATTATTCCTTCACACATGCTCTATATGGTTGTAATGATAGAATAAAGTGGGTTTTAGATAAGTTCCTACATCAATATAGTGAAAATAGTTAGATCCCTCTATTAGAAATTTGTCTTGATGCTAACTAATCCAAACTGGTTTGTCATGGTTTGCACTATTGAGGGAAAGGTCCTTTTTATATAGTTGGTCCTGAACATGAAACTATTGGGGTTTACCTAGTTTCCTTCATGGAAACCTTTTAAATGCCATCTCCTTCTATTGATGGGTAACATAGTCACATAAACACCCCTCTATGACATAAAAATTTAAGTTAGAGGACCATATTTAGACTTAATTGTGGTATCTTTATATTCTCTATGCCTGATTTCATCAATGTGTCTTTTTCATGGAATTCGATCAAGCTTTAATGAAAACAAGATGATCATCTAATACATGTTTTACTTGGTAAAAATCTACCCCTAACTTCTCAAAATTTATTTTAATTGGTTTTCAATATCTAATCTAGATCCTTGACTTGTTAACCCATCTCACACCATTGATCTTGCTTAGTATGATGAACTGAGATCTATTGATCTTGCCCTTGACTTGTCAACTCTATCCCATCTTATGCCACATAACAACATCATATTTGATTTTAGGATCCATTGTCAGTCTACTAGCCTTATAAACTTATGCTACATGTCAATCTCTCAAGTTCCTTACCTGTTTGACTTGTCTTGTACCATTTGATCAAGATGTATAATGTAATGTGGATGATTAGATCCACTAGGACCCACTATTTTAAATCTAATGGCTACACCACAAGCTTAAATTTTATGTCTTTACTCTCATCAAATGATTTTCATGTGACCATAATTAACATTCATACAACCATCAAATTTAATCTCAAAAAAGTTGTATTTTTTTGATATTAAACTTAATGTTAGCGTGAATGTCTTATGTTGTATGTCTAACTTTTAAATCTCATAAATTAAGCTAGAAAGTTTGCATGGACATGAATTTTGTAGATCATGTCCCTAGTATGAAGAATAAAATGGAAATGTAATATCTTGGCTCATGATGCTTTCTAGTTGAGGATAATAAATTATCAAACAATTTTGTCGACTCATTTTCATGTGACATGCAGGATAGTCTAGTTCCTTTGACTCGACAAGCTAAACTTTGGTAGTTTAGATCTTGAGATAAAAATCTAATTGAAATATGAAAATTTTAGAGAATTTTATTAAAACTAAGGACATGGATCACATGTGGTTTGATGGTCATGTAAGGCTTTCTGATCATATTTAAAAATTATAGAATAAAGTTGTTCCATTCTAGTTTCCATGTGATGTCCTGGTGATAGTCTAGCATTGGAAATATTTTTCTTGAGCTGTTGTTTGATCTTTGAAATCTTGGATGAATTATTTTAGGTAAAAACAAACATATTACATTATCTAATGACATTGATCACCATGAAGACTTACCACTTACATATATGACCTTAAAATGACCCTTATGACACCAAATGACACAAGGACCAAGATAAACTATGACCAAACCTATAATGGCATATGAAATGTCATAAATTGAACTAAAATCATGCCCCATGACATTATTAAAATGTCCTATACTAGATTATAACTACAAGGGGTTGACCCACTTTAGCTTGTGGTAAAAATGGTCAACATTCTTGATGATCTCCTAGGGGTGGCATGCTTTTTATGCCATGACCAATTGCCTAATCCTATCCATTGGGATATAGAGTCACATCTAAAGTAGGTTTGACACACAAATTTCCTTGAAAAATGCATAAAATATAAGGAAAGACAAAGAAGAAGCAACACACAAGATAAAAAACTAAGAAAAAACACACTTGTGCTTCATGAACACCTATGGAACACAACACACACAATAAGAAAGGAAACACACACCTAATATATTGACTTAAAAATAAACTAACCTAAGCTAAAAAATTCCTCTAGGATCAAAGGGGAAATTTTAAAACTCTCCTATTTTATGAAATGTAGGGTTGACCTCAACATGTAGCCTTTTGATCCTTAACATTGATGCATCCATCTTCTTCATGGTGTTTTCCAACTTCATTGGCATGATGTTTATTGAGAACCAAGCAACTCCAAATAGGTTGGATATGGAATGAAATCTTCTTTCTCCATCCAACCTCAACTTTTTGATATGGTTCCTTAGTTATGACCTTTGATGATGGTTGAACAAATATTTCCATTTTGTTTTCCATGTTGTTCTCAATGGGGTTGGGATTTTTCTCGATTTCAAGTTCTTCGAGTTCATCAAGGATCTTTACATAGTCCAGCCAGTCTTGGTCATTGTCCTCCATTGAAAAGTCTTTCTCCACCTTCTCAAGTGCTTTACCCTTAATGTACAAATTTTAAAATATGATATTCTTCCTAGCCTTGATTCTCTCCTTGATAGATTGTACTTGATGTTTGGAAGCATCAATCTTCTCTTCTTCATGTTCCCATATCTCTAAATGTGGCTCAATATCAAGTGGGTCTCTTAATTATTATTGAGGAACCTCAACCTCTACCTTGATTTCATTATCTATGTTCATGACTTCTTGGGTAGAAACATTGTGCAATGACTTCATGGTAGCAGGTTCTTGATCAGAAAAATTAACTTCATATTTAATAGTACACTCTTTTTCCTGCTTGATATGCTGATCCATAACTTTATTATTATACATGGATTCTTCTTCAAATTCCTCTCTCTTTAACTCTTGGACATATTCTTCATGCATAGATGCAATAGGATCTTCAATATGTTTATCATTATTAAATAAGGTAGGGTTACCCTTTTGTTCACCAAGGGTAGTCCCTATGGTGATTTATTTCTCATAATCACCCATAAAATCCTCTTGGTCAGATTTGGCTTGGATTTAGTCCCCTTCAATTTATTATCTCAATATGGGTTCATGTGAATGAGATGGAATATGATATGTAGTGTAAGTTTTATGAATTGGGGATGGATTTTGAGGGGTAGGAGAGTAGTTCTGAGTGGATTCAATTAAGAGGAATGCACTAGTAAACTCATAGGGGAGTGATTTTTTGGAATGATTAGAAGGACACACACCTATATAAGTAGGATTTTCTTCTTTTCAATAGTCTCCTTGAGTTTCTTCAATAGTAGTGTAGACACCGCAAACGTGTCTGCACCTTGGTCCTCCCCCTTGGCCTTAAAACCCTATCCTAACCCTTGACCTTGGCCCCCTATCCTAACCCTTGACCTTGGCCCCCTTTCCACCCTACCCTTGCCACCTTGGATCCTCCCTTGAATCCCTCTACCTTCCCCCTAGCATTTATTAGGCCAAACCTCTTCTTTATTTTCCCCCCACGCCCATTTTGGCATCCTCGTGACCGTTCTTCCCATCCCCCCTCGCTCGGCGGCGTGCAAGAATGGGCAGAGGCTATTTTTAGCCTCTGTCCCCATTCTGCGACCGCCGACGTCGGTGACCCTTCGGCCAACATCGGCAAAACTACCGGCATCGGCATCCTTCATTACCCCTTTTTGCATCCGTTGCAGCCCCCTGGACCCTTGAGCTCGCAAACAGATCTCTCTTGGTGTTTTGGCATTTGTCTCTCCTCCGTCCAGACCTCGTGCAATAGCAACAATAGGTGCAAAGGCTCTGGATCAGGTATTTTCTTCTTGACAAGTCCTCTGTGGCTCTAACAACAGCGTCTTTAACTCTTCAGTCAGCAAGCCAAAGGTAAGCACAATCTGGTGTTTCATTTTATTTCATTCCTTTAGTTTTTAGTTATCTACCCTATCTATTGTCTTCTACTCCCTCTGTTCTTCCCCCTGAGAGGCTACAAAGCCTTCTTAGGTCCTGTCCTCTGTGTATCTTCCTCTTCCCTGTCCCTCTTTTACTCCAATCCCCGACAACTTCCTCATCCCCCTGTCAACAAAAACCTTGCACAAGGCACCCAACCAGAGCAAGACTACTCCTCAGTCCATTCAGACCCATCCCCAAATTCTGTCTCACCTTCGTTCACGAACCAGACCCATCCACAATCCAGAAAGCAACTCAGACCCGACTACAGGCCATAACCCCGACCGACGCCGGTCACTACCCCAACCGACGTCGGCAGGATAGCCGACGCTGGCAGATCAGATAACCGATGCCGGCAACATTTCTGACCTCGGTAACTGTCTTCAGCCCAACAGCTCCTTCAGGTAATCATTTTGGTCTTTTCTTTCCTTTCTAATTTCTTTGTCACTTCTATATTCTGGCATTCTGTCTTTTTATCAGTCACTTATCTTATCAAAACAGTGGGTTGACCTCCCTTAAGGAAGTTTTTACACTTCCGGGAACAAGCTTTTGCTTGGCAACCCACTGTCTATTCATCTAACATTTTCTTGTCCAAGTTTCCTTTTTTCTTGCAGGTGTCATTCCTCCACAGCCAAAGAGGAGTGCCCACAAGCGTCTGGATTTACGGTGCGCAATCTTTAGTCCAGGTAATTCCCAAGCCTTGTCCATTACTTCTTTTTAGTTTCTTCTTTCTCTTAGATCTAAAAGCGAATTTTGAGTGGAAACAAGTAGTATGTTCATTTTTATCTCTTTATCCTCCCACATACTTATTCTATCTATTAAACATTGAAGGCACTTCTTTACCAAGTCCATTTGTTCCTTTATCTCCCACTGAGTTCCTTAAAGATATTCAAATGTCTCCAACTGATACATATGATATTTGGTAGCACCTCTTATCCATTCCATGAGAATATCAAGGTGCACATCATACTCATTATCCCATGTACTCATTTCATCTTCAAGATATAGTAACTATGGTATAGTTGCCAACAAAGACTTGATATAGGATGGAAAGAGTGAAGGAGGGGGGTAATGATGAGGATCAAGACCATGTTCATTGTGTTTCACTTTAATCTATATAAACGAATATATTTCTTTGTAATACCTTTGCATATAGTCCATGTAAACATTGGATTCCTTATGGCAAGACTCATAAGAGTACTCTTGAGGTTCATAAGCATCATGGTATGGTTGATAGGGCTCATATTGGGATTAATAGGGAGGAATTTATTGATAGGTATCTTGGTATCCTTCCTCATATGTATGTCTAATAACATGGTGTATAAATGGGGCAGAAATGGGAGATTATAAGACTGCCATGGATCATAAGATTGATATCCATTTTAATAGGGATTTTGGGGAGTATATTTTAGTTCATATCAAGGATGATAAGGATGTCCATGGTAGGTATATTAACCATAGACATTCATGTCAACTTTATGAATCAAATTAAATTATAAAAAATAATCAAAACTTTAACTAAAGATACTTTGACTACATATAACTAGAAGTTATCATTTGGAGTTGTCATTGGTGATAGATTGTCTGCTTCCAAAAGTTGATAAAGGAAAGACATGCCAAAAATATTTCCACCCTTTTGCACCTAGTCCCATCAAACATTCTAGAACTATTGTCACTAGATATGACAACCTAAGATAGGGTGTTTAAGCATATTATAGATTTTGGAAACATGGAAACATTTTTAGGTATGTGGGTGTACCTATATTGAAAATGAGACTCTAGAGTTAAGGGCTAGCTCCCTAAATATATATTGAAATGCTCACACCTACTTAAGTAATCATTTATGGGAGAAAAGAGTTATAAGTTACATGAAATGAACCTAATCTAATGGGGTGATGCACCAAGATGTGTTCCATATGACCATCATACTTTCCTACACTAAGAAACAAGGCACACAAATTAACTTCTAAGTCTTATGGATTCTAACATGAGTATTTCAATATGGAGGTGAGATTCGTGAGAGATATCTGAGGTAAGTGAACCATAGGCTATTTTTAGGAACTAAGGCTCATTTCACACTTAAAAGATAGGCTTATACACTTGACAACACTTCATATAACTTGTTAAAATAGGAAATCTCTCAAAAACATCAAAGGATAAGGGAAGAAGGGATAGAGAATAATAAATTTACATCACCATACATTAATTGCATACTTATAATTGTTTAATAACTTATAATCAGATCTACATTAATATTCAAAGGTAGAATATGACATCATTCTAGTAGGGCTACACCATAAATAGAGTGGAACTATTTAAAAAGGACAAAATGGTAGTTACTTATAGAATTTTAGATAGAAGGGGGAAAAGAGAATTCCAAAGAGGAAGAAAAATGAGTTCAACCTAATTTGGACTTTAGTTACAAGTACCTCTACTCGTATGCTTATTTGGAACTTCCTGACTAATCTGGGTCATCTCAAGTAGTTGCAATAGTTCATTATTCCTTCACTCATGCTCCATATGATTACAATGATGGGATCAATTGGTTTTAAGATAAATTTTGACATCAATATAGTTATAACATTCAAATCCATCTATTTGAATTTTTTCCTAGAGCTAATTGTTGCAAACTAGTTTGTCATGGCATGCACAATAGAGGGAAGGGTCCTTTTCATACAGTTGGTCTTGGAGATGAAATCATTAGCATCTAAATGTATACCTTTGTGTCACCCTTTAAAATAACAACTCATTATATTGATGGAAAATATATTCATATACATATTCATTTATGATGTAAACCTTCAAGTCAGAGGTCCTTATTTAGCCTTAGTTTGGGTATCTTTATGTTCTTTATGCCAAACTACATCACTATGTATTTTTCATGGCATTTGATAAAGCTTCAATTATGGTAGGATGGCCTTATAATACCTATTTACCTTGGTTAAAAACTACCCCTAGCTTCTCAACCTTTATTTTCATTAGTCACTGATATCTGATCTAGATCCTTGACTCATTGACCCATCTCTCATCATTGATCCTACTTAGTACGATCGAGTGAGAGCCATTGATCTTGCCCTTGACTTGTAAAATTTGCATGACTATTATTAAAATTCACACATCCATCAAATTTAAGCTTAAAAGAGTTGGATTTTCTCAAGCTTAAACTTTATGTTAGCATGAATGTATTATGTTGTAGTTCCAACTTTGAATGCTCATAAATTGAGATAGAAAACTTGTGTAGACATGAATTTTTTAGAGTATGTCTCTAGTATAAATAATAGTATGGAAATATAATATATTGGCTCACAAGGATTTCTAAGTGAATATAAGAAATGTTCAAACAATATGGTCTGATCATTTCCATGTGATGTGTAGGACAGTTTGGTTCCTCATACTTGGCAAGCTAAACATTATGGATTAGATATTGATACAAAAGGCTCATCAAGATATCAAAATTTTAGAGCATGATCTTGGGACTAAGGACATAGATCATACATGAGCTAATGGTTATTTGAGGCCTTCTAAGCATATTTAAAAATTACACAAGCAAGCTGCTACATTACGATTTCTATGTAACATCTTGGTGATGGTCTGGATTTGTAAAGCTTATTTTTTAGCTACTGCTTGATATTTGAAATATTAAATGAACTCCTTGAGGCATAAGCAAACTTGTTACATTCTCTAATTACATTACTCACCATGAAGACCTATGACTTGCATATATGATCATAAAATGACCCTTAAGACACCAAATGACATAAGGACCAAGCTAGACTATGACTAAAGCTAGAATGACATATGAAATGTCATCAATTAAACTAAAATCATGCCCCATGACATTATAAAAAGCCCCATATACTAGATTATGGATATACAAGGTTGATCCATTTAAGCTTGTGGTAAAGATGATCAACAAGACACATAATTTTTAAAAGAACACAATGAAGAACTAGATGAATGTTATGCACTTCCATACACATTTCAAGAAGTTTTGACATCCCATAGGGTCTCTAATACACTTTATACTTATCCCTTATAAATTGGAAAATTATACTTTAAGTGAACCTAAAATGTTTCAAAACTTTGTGAGTAAAATGAGATCTTTGGACCACTCATTCCATCTAGAATTTTTTTTCATCTGCTCATCCATTAGCAACCTAATCTATCTAGGTATAAGTTTGGTATGTGGGCCAAAATTTTCCAACATTTTTGGTGACTCGTAAATAATTATGCATGTTATGCTTTGAGAACCCAAACTATTTGCCTTATCTAGTCCATTGGGCATGGAGTCATTAGCCTCTGCAATTGAGCTGAATCTCTATTGAAGTAAAAAGGACCAAAAAAATAAAACAAAACAAAATTCCTAAGGTATTTTGGAAAAAAAAAATAAATAGAAAATAAATGTACACAGGGCACTTAGAGGAAAGGATAAAATCTATTCTAATATGTACAATATGTTACAATAGATGGAATGTTTCTATTAGTAGGGCTTTAAATGAATACCACTGACTATGATGGGTAATACCTCTCCATCTAGTTGGGAAAGCTAAAAAGCATTATGTTCCTTATATCTATGGATCAAATAAGGACCACTCCATAAGCTATCAAAATTGGTATGGTTTTTTGGTTTGGCCTTATTTTAGTTTCATTTGAGGACTAGGTCTCCTTGAAGCTCCTTGCTATAGATCTCTTGTCAGAGGCCTTTTTCAATTGAGCTTGATGTGACTCTATTATTTTCATAGTAAGGTCTTTAGTTTATTCTAGCTTCATGAGCTCTATCATTCTCATATTCATGGGTTCATCCTCCATCAACTCAAGCTGATGGGATAACTCTAATATAGGAAACTCAAGGTAGATAGGTACTTTGGCTTCCATTACACACATAATATCATATGGATAATTTATAATGGAAGTTTTATAAGTGACTCTATCAACCCATAAGGCCAGCATAAGCTTGGTGTACCATGTTTTATGATTCTCTTTTGTGATCCTCTTGATGATCCTTAATAAATTATTATTTATTGACTCTGGCAGTCAATTTCCTTAAGGATAGTAGTTGGAAGAGGTGCTGAGATAGATGTCTAGTTTGAGATCCCTCTCACTTATCTTCATACCAAGGAATGTCAATCCATTATCTAAAATTATGATTTTTAGGACACCAAACCTAATCACAAGGCTATCATAAAAGTCCAAAATTACACCTTCACTAGCCTCATTCAAAGTAATGGATTCTACCCACATGGTGAAGTACTTATTTATAGTGATCACCCATTTATGATCTACTCTTGATGGTGGATTGATCATCCCTATGAATTTTAACCCCCATTACATGAAGGGTTGTTCCACCTGAATAGGATTGAGTGGACGGGTTTCTATTTTATGCTTTCCTACAAAAAGGGCACACGTTTGGCATTTTCTAACCCATGCATCATCATCTTTGGAAATATTGGACCAGTAATAATCAACCCTCATTATCTTTATTATTTTGGTTTGAGTTGAAAAATGACCTCCTATAGGTCTATCATGAAACTAATTCAAGATCTTGGTCACTTGGTCATCATTTATGCATCTAAAGAATACCCCATTAAGGTCCTTTTTAAAAAGAACACCATCAAATAGTGCATAAGCTATAGATTGAATCCTTATATACCTTATTTTATCTCTATCTAAACCTTGGGGGAAGTATCCTATTGTCAAGAAGTGAGCCATATTTTGAAGCTATCTCTTTTGAAGTGGAGGTGCACCTACTTGTGAGTTGTCTTAAGTCACCAAAATAACTTCCTTATCTTCTTGGAGATCATTTACCATATTATCACATAAGTAATTACTATTGAATAGATTGGTAACTTTAATCTCCACATCATATTTCATGAATTTTGTGATCTATCCTACTCTCTTCTCATTAAAATCCTTATTAAGGAGGAAGTCCTTAACTCTAAGATGAGACACCATAAGATGGATCCTGCTATTGGAGATCATGGCCCTAAAATTATTAAGGCTTCTCAAATATGTAAGAACATTATTCTCAATTAAAGTGTACCTCAACTCATATCTTTCTATCCCTTGACTAAAAAAGGTAATTGGGTGCTCTATTCTTTTACCATTCTTTTGCATCAACATAGATTATATGTTTTCAATATTAGAAAAAGTGTACAAGATGGATTCCTTGGAGAAGTTTGGATTTATGAGTAAGAGGGCATATGCAATTATCTACTTTATGGCTTCAAAGGTTGTGTTTCCTTCATTAGACCAAGAAAACACTTGGTTTTTCTTTAGCATGGTGGTGATAGGTTTGTCTAGGTTTGCAAAACCAGGTATGAACCTTCTCACAAAGTTAATCTTCCCAAGGAAGCTCTAGATCCCCTTCTTGTTCCTTGTCAATGGTAAGGCTAAGATGGTACTTAATCTATCAGGGTCAATAGATAATACTTATTTTTAAATAATGTGACCCAATAGCTTAGCTTCATGCATATAGAACACACATTTCTTGGGATTTAAAGAGATCTCATACTCTCTACATCTTTGGAATATCAGCCTTAGATGGTCCATGTTTTCACTAGCATTATTGGAGAAAATTTTGATGCCATACAAGTAAAACAATACAATTTTATTTATAAATCCTTGGAAGGCCATTTCCATTGATCTTTGAAAGGTTACCCCAACATTTGATAATCCAAAAAGCATGTTGTGATAAGAAAATTTCCCCCACTTGGTGGTGAAGGTAGTATTGTAATAGACTTCTTCTCTCATTAGCACTTGTTTATAACCTAAATATCCATCCAAGAGAGAGAAGATTTATAAACTATCAACTACTTGAAGGATTTGATCCATAAATGGTAAAGGGTAATGATCCTTTAAAGAGACCCTATTAAGATCTTTGAATTCTAACATAGTCTGATCTACCCATTCTTATTCCTAATAGGTACTATATTAGATACCCATGAGGAGTGCTTAATTGGGAAGATGATCTTATATTCAATAATCTTGGTTAACTACTTTCTCATGAGATCTTAAATCTTGGGGTTTATGGGCCTCTACTTCTGCCTTACAGGCTTGGCATTAGCCTCTAGTTCTATAGTGTGTTGGGCCAATTTAGGATCAAATCCCGTTAGGTCACTATATTTCCAAGAAAATATGTCTCAATATCCCTTAAAAATCTCTATGAAAACATGTCTTTTAGCTTTATTGCTTACCTTCCCAAGATCGAGGAGCTTATCTTCAAAGATAAGAATTCTCTCATAGTTCTCTTCACTAGTTGACATCACTTATTTTTTCTTCTTCATATGGTCCACTTCATGAAAGAGACCTTTTAGGGTGACTATCCCATTAGAAAGATTATTAGACCTTAACTAAACAATCTGCTCTACATAATGATGATGTAATTTCCCTTGGTTGATGAAGGAGAACTATCTTTCTTACTACAAGAAACATGTAATATGTTTGTCATTTTCAAAGACCTACCAATGAGCTTCATTATTTGGTATTGATTGTATTATTACAACTTTGACATGTGGTTTCACCTTGGTCCTTTTAAATTCATTAAGGATGTCAAAATGATCCCCCATAGTTATTAGTCTATCACATGTTGATTTTGGCCTCTTGGGACTAATTTAATGTTGAAAGTCTTAAATTCCTCAATTAGGTCTCACACTCTATGTTTTTAGGACTTTATTAAAGGGTTATTAGTGGCATTATGACCTCTAACTTAGTGTATAACCAATTCACTCTCCCCATAGACTTGTAATTAATAAATCCTTATCTTACTAGCCCATTAAATGCCATGGGTGAGACCTTCATATTCTATTACATTTTAGTAGTAGCTGAATTAGAACCTATATGAAGATAAGTACTTATAATTTGAATGTAATATTAGTATAACACATTTACCTACTCCATGATTTCTCCTTGAACCATCAAAGAACAACTTCCATAGACCACTAGGATCTTTTTGAAGCTTTATGAGGGATGGCATGGGCTATATTTCTTCATGAAAATAGTAGACACCCAAGTCCCTTTCTTCAACACCCTCTAAGGGATCTACCAACTGTATTTCCTTCCATGGTTCATCTACTAACATGTCTTGTATTTATTCTATATGAGTGTTCAACTCCTACCCCATAGCAAATTCATTCTCATCAATGATGGTGTAACTGATGTTAGCATTATATAGTCCATAGGACTCTATGTGGAATTGTATAATGGGCTCAACTTTGGTTGACACTTTGGACCCATACCTTTTTATTAATGTCATGTATGACCAATATGCTACAAGGTAGCCTCAATGTTTTTAGTGAACTCCCTAGATAGGCATATCACAAAGTGAGGAGATACATCCAAGATCAATACATATTAAGCTACTGAGACACTAGGACAAGCGTGTAGGGTCATATTGAGGTCTTTGATTATAATATATGGCTTGGTATAATAAATTTCAAATTGGGAAACTCCTTTAGACTATGGTTCATAGAAACCAAGCTGATTAGCTATGGACTTTAGCATTACCAAGGTACTAGCCCCACTATCCACTAAGAAATTATGCACTAGAGAGTTTTTAATGATCACTAAAATATAGAAGGGAGGAGCCTTGACTACTTTACCTAATTGTCCTTCATTTGGTCTTTTGTATGCATTAGTGAGAACATTATTTACCTTTCTTGGTGGCTTGTCTACAATTGTTATGACATTAATCTTCGTTAAAGCTTCCTAAATAATGTCCACTTGACCAGGCATGAAGAACATCTCCCACAATGGCACAATCACATTATATTTCTTCATTTGTTCAACAATGTTGATGTGTAGACCACCAAACTTTGCTTGTGCTTTGAGACCCACCAATGTTGTTTGTTGAACTTGTGATCCTTGGGCCACAAAATAATTCCCTTGATTATAATTATTTGGAGGTACTAAAACCTTTAGAGTGAGAAGGTTCATTTAGCTTTGTAATGAAAGCATAAAGGTGGGAATATCTTTGACTACTTCCTAGTTACCATCTATGTTTCTCCTTTTAAATTTTATATTTCTAGCCATTAGAATGTAGGCTTGGCTAGAACTAGCATGTTGGTTGGATGTAGAACACTCTTCCTACTCATAATTTTCCATGATAGCATCCAACTAATTTGGTCCCTTATTAGACCCTTGATATTTTGGAGGATATTCTAGCTTGGTCATCATAGGTACCTCTACATTTTTGGCCATCAGAGCTTGGTTGTACCTAAAATTAGTAGATTGTTACCATTAATCATTGAAGGCTTGGTTAAGGTTAATATTTGGGATAATATGTTGACTAAAAGGCCAATTCTAAGTCATATTATGCTTTTAATCTTGATCCACATTATTTTAGACTAGTACAAAAGTTTTGGAAGTACTAGAAGCATTAAGATTTTAGTTATTGTACCTATTGTAGCCATGTTTCCCTTGTCCTTAGTTTTGACCTTGGCATTAGCCTTGGTAGTTCCCCTTATATAGTGGCCTATTTGCTTGAAAATATTTCTATTGAGATTGATATGAACCTTGATAAGGCATATTGAAATCATGTTACCTCTTAACATTTACTAAAAAATGAAACATGCTCTTGATCTCTTAAAAATTATTTTTGGCTTGGGAATCACTAGATACACAAATGGAAGATTTCTCTTTCTTTGGTACAAGTATTTCATCAATTTTTGGTTTAAAAGGAATGAAATCCAATAGAGAGATAAAAATAATAGATGGTTTTATTTGAATAAATAAATTCATTGGTGGTCTAGGTGTAATCTTGCTATATTGAACTAGACAATTTTCTACTTTGATGGCCACCTCATAAGCATAAGGAAGTATATTCCCCAAATAGATTTGATCATCACTATTTAAAGATTTCAAATAATATAGGAAGGCAAAGTTAGGTGTTAGCCTAAATGATATTGGGATTCTATCCCAAGTGTTTTAGAACCTTGTGTTAAAGTCTTGCATGAATTCATGAGGATCTCTCTTAATGGTAGTTAGTTACTATGCAAGTGATATATGGTCACTTTTATCCTTAAATATTTTACACAAGGCTTCTCCTAATTGGTCCCATGTTTGAATAAAATTAGTATCAAGACCTCTATACCAATATAGGGCCTTTCTTTTTTAATTTTTTTCTAATAACCTAATAGCTATATTTTCGTTAGTGACATTATGGGTATTGTAAAAATTGGCTATGTCCATGATGTGCTCAAAAGGTTTTGTAGCTTGGTCACCAACATAATAAGGAACACTTTTATGGGATGCAATTGGGATATGATCATATTGGGAAAGGTCTAGAGGGCTTTGGTCATTAAAATCTAGAAAATATATGGGGGCTATCATGGCTATGTAATGGGTTAATAAAGGTCTTATTATAGGGGTAGGCCTTGAAAATGAACTAGGAGAAAAGGTTTTGTGATATGGATGTGTATTGCCAAACATTAATATTTTTTCTAAATTTAAAATTAGTTCAAAAAATTCAAAGGGAATACCTATTAAATATGACCTTTTTATCACCTTTAGCATGAGAGATAGCTACCTCTCTACACCAGAGTGTTGATTCTTCCTTTTGGAGTCACCAGATGTTGTTGCTTGGTAGCTTTACTACTACAAATTTAATCAAACCAACATCAACTTTGATCAATATTCCTTTTGGACTTTGAACCCATTGGGCATGCCAATAATTGTTGTAAGCTCAATTTTCTCCCTTAGAGAGTGTTCTCTAATCTCCCTCTAATTGAACTACATAATGAGAACAACCCTTGGCTTTGGGTCACCTATGATGCGGTTATACCTCCAGAGAAGGTCGTCTTCCTCTTCATGCTCACCTAGACTAACAATAAACTATTATTTCATGGGAAAAAGATTAAAAAGAGTATAAGGGATCCTAAGAAAGATAATAGGGTGATGCACCAAATTTAAATGGATAGTCATATAATATTGAACACACATTGGATTATCAAAAATAACTATGGCTCACTCAATCTCACAATATTAGTAGTTGTATAAATATTTCATGGAGTAGGTTTTAAGTAGAACACTAATATAGACCTAAAAGGTATCCTAAAAACACCTTCAAATATGGAAAGAGAAGGATAATAAACTAGGAAGAATCTCCTTCACAAATTTACCATACACAATCATACTAAGCACTGATTAAAGACAAGAGATAGGTAGAGAGTTGATCTTATTAATTCAAAAGGTAGTTATTAAAATATTTTGATAGGCTTTAACCATATCAAATGATCACACTTTTAAAAGAGTCTCAATGAGTATCCTTGTCCCAAAAATAATGACAAATTCTAAGGGTTGAGAACCCCTTCAAAGGGAATGAGACCAAGATATATAGGAGAAGAGAGAGAGAAAGAATGTGGGAGCATGACATCAAAAAAGGAACACACCATCCTAGGTCATTAATTGAACTTGATATGTCACCTTTTGATTTTTATCTAATGAAAACCTTTCCACATTTTTTAATCAAATAAGGACACTTCACATGGCTTATTGAGTGAGGAAGTCCTCAAATGCTCTGAGGATGTATTGAATGCCCCTATTTGAAGTTCCCAACACTAGACCTTTTATTTTATCCTTTAATCCATCTCTCACTTGAAGAAAAAACTTCATGCTCATGGATGTAACAGAGATCATGGATTTGTGCATTTTAGGAAGTTACTTGTTAGAAATATGGCCATTCTAAAATATGAGGACCCTTTGCATTAATCACAGAACTACTCTATTTTCATATCTAGATCATAGGTTAATCTATAGATAGAAAACTAATCTAAGATTATTGGTTTTACTATAGTTTTCCATATTAATACAAACCTATGGACTACATAGCCTCTTTTCTAGATCTAAATAGGTCTAAAAGACATAATTTATGTCTATAGGAACCAAGAGTTTATCATATACATGGATCCTTATTAAAAATGGTGAATATAGTTGAAAAAAGATCCCTAACCAATACAAATTCACAAACTAGAGGTTCATATTTAGCCTTAATGGTGGTCTTCTATATTATTTATCACCTTGGCTATATTAGTGTGTTTATCGAGCTTCAATGGTGATAGGGAAATCCTACAAGACCCATTTGCTTCCATCAAAAATGGCTTCTAGACTTCCATAAAAATTCTTGGGCTCACCTTTATTTTAATTAGCTACTGATATTTGACTCAACTTGTTGACATATTGACCTTTTCTCACACCATCTATCTTGATGTATATAATTGAGTGAGAGCCATCAATCCTTCCCTTGAATTATCAACTTTATCTAAGTTAGTATCACTTGGTAGTCCCATATTTGCACTTAGGATCCTATGGTTAGTCTACCAATTTACATGTTTGTTCCATGTGTCAACCTCTCAAACTCTTTAACCTTTTGACTCTTCTTGACTCATTGATCTTCCTTAGTATGAATGAATGCTAATTATTTAATAAACTTTGGTTTGAAAACAAATAACTATTTATCATATCTTAAGTTTGACATCTACATGACCATCATTTAATGTCTATGTGGATGTATTTGATGTCTCACAGATCATAAAATTTAAGTTCTAATGGATTTTTGATATGACTTAAAGTCAACATCTACACAAATGTATCCCATTATTTACCCAAGTTTGAAGATTTATATCTTGAAGTGAAAAAATCATGGAGGGACCTAATTTGTTGGAGATGTTCCTGAGACCAAAGACATTGTACACACTTGATCCACTAGCCCCAAGAGCTTCTTAAATGTGTTTACAAAATGTTCATGTAAGCTACCCTATGTGATTTTCATGATGTATATGTACCTATCATAGGAAATAGTCTCAAACTACTTGGGAGGTCAAATTTGCACTCTCATATCTTGTTTTTCACTTCATTTCATGACCTATAACTTAGTGCATATGTTCTTGGGACTAATGTGATCAAACCCATGTTACCAATTATCCCTAAATCCTCCACACATAGTAATGTTAACATCAACAAACTACCTACTCAAAATTTATGCCATTAAACCCAAAATGTCTATATGAACATAATGAAGAACAAGATGAATGTGATGCACTTACATACTCATTCTAATAACTCTTGAAATACCATGGTGTCTCTACAACACTTTAGACCCATCCCTTATAAATTGGAAAATTACACTTTAAGTGAACTTAAAGTGTTTCAAATATTTTTAAGAGAAATGAGATCATTGGGCCACACAGTCCATCCATAACTTTTATTCATTTTCTCATCCATTAGTAACATGGTCTATCTGAACATAAGCTTGGTATGTGGGAAAAAATTGGCCAATAGTTCTTCACCAATTAATGTGTGCTAATCCAAAAATGACTGCATGCCCAATGAACTAGAATGATACTAGAAAGAAACTCATTAGAAGGAAATCATCCCACATAGGTCACTAAAAATATGGATAATTTTTTCCCAAAAATGTCAAAATGTCAAGTATCCTAAGGGATACCCTTTAATTTTTGGGAAAACATACCTTAAAATGACTTGAAACACTCATTTCCCTAAGTAGATAGAAATTGGAGATTAGAATACACTTTATAATTTATAAAATTATAAATTTTAGTCTAACCTCTACTTCCTAAAGTACATTATTATAATAAAACTAAAGATCCATATCTAATTTGTATGTTGCAAACATACAAATCACATCTAAACCTCCACTTTCTTATAATTGCCTAACCAAAGGAAATTGAAACCCTGCTTGTAATTTGCCCCAACAAACCAAATACCTCATAGAAATTGGAGATTGGGGTGAAATTTTCAACTTTAAAACTTCTAAATTGCTCCCCAAACTTCACATCTTGTGCAACACTTCAACTATAAATTAGAACTCCAGTTGCAATTTGCAAATTGTAAAGTTGCGAATTGTAATTTGGGTTTTACTTCCCACTGACCACCTTTCCTACAGAATCTAGAACTCCAAGTGAAAATTGTAACTTGTAACATTATAAATTACTCCTCAAGTTCTGCATTCCAATTTTCAAATAAAACAAACCCATAAAATCTAGAGGTTGATGTGTGAATATCAAACTTTCAAAATTGTAAAGTTATTCATAGACTTTGGATCTATTCTAACCACCACCCTTGGGGAATTTATTGTAAGGGTCTTATATAAATGAAGTTAGTGTTAAATTAATTCATTGTTTAAGTTGAAAATTTGGGTTTTGGATCTTTAAAAACCTACCAACAACCTTGATCTATGCACCATACTTACAGACCATGCACTTGGTACCTCATAACCATGTATTTGAGCCATGAATTTGAGCAACACTACCAATGATCCCATGTATGGTATTTCATTCCACCTCTCTCATTTTTCAAGCCATATTTTCTTTAAATTGAGCTTTTCTTAGTTATTTTAATTTTTTATGTAGTACATTATGGATTTGGTTACATTCTAGGGTTTATTTATGTTACTTAGGTGTCAATAGGGTTTAGGTTATTTTCATGGTGTCAAAAGAGTCATTTGACTATTTATTTTTCTATCATTTCCTCCATCTTCCTTGCCATTAAAAACCTAGGGTTTTGCCAAAATTTATATAATCAGTCTCATATATTCTAGAGATATTCCCGAACCAATAAATATTCCATTGAAAATTACCTATATACTCCCTATGGACTCTCCACTTTCTAAAGATAACATCAAAACCCATAGGATTTATACCTACATTTACAACCCCATAGTCCCATAGATTTCTCCAGTGCATAGAAAAAGCCAATCTCCATGGAGTTCCCATCAAATATCCCAAGTTTATATTTCATCTCTAATCTCTACCAAAGATTTCTACCTACAATTAAAACTCTATATCCCTATGGACTTTTCTTGTACAATTATAACTCTAATCTTTGTCAAAGTTTTCACTTGTATTTTTCACCTATAAATCCCACCAAATATATAGTTGGTTATCCCCCAATAATTTATTTAGAATCCATGTTTGGTAAAGAGATTAAGTTAAAATCTAAAGGACTCAATTTTACACTTAGTCTAGAATCTAATACAGTTGAGATTATAGACACAGACCTATGTCATATAAACCTAGGTGATTTTGGGACCAAGATAAATGCCAAATTCAAGAATGACTAGATTTAGAGAATTTATGACTGCATACTAACCTAGGTATCAAGATTCCATTTAACTATGAAAATTATTGAGCTGGTGATTGCACTAAAAAAAATTATGATGCAAATAAGAGAGAGTTATTAATTGACAAATAGGAAAGGATTCTAAACTTAGACCCAAAATTCATAGACTCCATGTTCTCGATACCCAAATTTGAGAGTTACCTAGATATAAATCTAAAGTCATCAACAAAATTCTATCAACACAACAACACTTGATGTCAAAGGGTGATGAATAAAGAATGGTTAAGGATCCCTAGGGCTACATCCACTAGATTGCCTAAAACATTGTCAAGGATTTATTTTAAAGATGAGGTAGGTGATCTAATCATATTACTACACAGGATCATAGGTATCCATAATGAGAACTTTCAAGATTAGATATACCAATATATATGGGTGATCTACCATAATAAACAATATATCCATTAGGCATAGCTCATCAGTGACTGCATCCAAAACTAGTTGATGGTGGTCCAAAACATAGGGAAATTTTATATGTGTTCTTATCTAGTTTATATATTGGATAAAGGAAGATCTTTCCTAAGAGTCAACAGAGTAGCTGACCAAGAAAATAGTGTTTTCAATTATTTCCCTAACCTCACTCTTAAGACTAGTATGTAGAACTTTAAAAGAGTAAATAATGCATTCATCTACTACATCATAGTTATGTTTGACAAGAAACTAAAAAAGAAGATATTATCTGATGTTACCACTTCAAATATTACTAATTGAGTTCTTACTTCATTTAGTTCCCCACATACTCACACATTAGAGTATGTAGATACAACGGTTATCCTTACACCCTCCCAAGGTATGTGAGTGACAAATGGGATTTGATGGAGCTTGTGAGGTAACTAGTTGAAACTCAAAAGTTATTATCCAAAAAAAACAAGGTGGTTATTCATTTCCCCATTAGCATAGGGAGATACACATGACCTTCTCTAGACAAATCCAAGTGTGAAAAGGATAAAATGACATAAATGACCTTAATAACCTTATACAAAAGGCCATTTTATGATGTCCATGGAAAAAATACTAGTACATTAGGAATCTCAACATATTCCCATGTCCCCTACTATGAATACTACTAGGAGGACTTGAAAGATGAAAAGGATGTAAGATTGAAGTACTAGTCTTGAATAACCCTTGATCAGATCAAGGGCTTCAACATGGCATCATTCTTTAATGACTTGGTTGATGATGAATCCCTAGTATACAATGTCTACCATGATAATAACATATATGTTCAACCCATTCCAATAGTAAGGTGGTCTATTCCTAAGTATTTATCTTTAATGGATAGAACAACCAATGTAATAAATAGAACATTTAGTGAGATTAGAAGTAAAGGGGTCCAAGTGACCAACAAAATAGTGAGAATTAGTGAAAAGCTACTAGAACTCAAAGAAAAGGGAGTACCACTATCAAAAAAAGGTTCTAGAAGTGGATCACTCATAGAATAGTCAAATATGTTAGTAGTCTCCCATAAGAGAAATAAGAAATCAAAGGCAAAAAAAGATAGAGTTTTTAGAAGTGTTGGATATAGATTAATTCTTTCTATCAAAAATATTCTTGTATATTGTATTTTCATTATTGTAAAAATATTTTAAAGTTTCAACTTGTAAATTTGAGCTATCATTTTGAAAACTCTTTTTTAGAAAAATCCATGTGTAATTTCCATGTTCCATTTTGATAGGATGAAAGTTTTAAAATACAAACTTGTAAACTACACTTTCCATTTTGATAAGTTTGAGTTTCTTAATTTTCAAAAACACATATTGTAAAATATATTTCCACTTTTTTCAAAAAAAATTAACTTAAAAGTTAAAAAAGTCCCAATTAAAAATTACAAGTTATAATTTTTCAAACATAGACTTAAGTTATCTTAAATTTATCTTTTGACTCTATGTTTGAGTTTCACTTTGGCCCCTCATTGCATGAATAGAAAGTAGTAGCTTTATTGGGGAGAGAAAGTCATTGCATAAAAATATCCAAGTTCCCTCCATACGTCTATTATTTTGGATCATTCCCAATAGTTTCATGATATTCTCTAATCATTTTACCAAGCCAAGGATGCTATTGTAGCTGTAGATCATGGCTCTTTACATGGAGTTTCTAGATTTTCCATGTTCTTCAACTAGGCATGGATTTCTTTGTTAACTAAATCTCTTTCATGATACTTTTATATAAATATGGTAAATATGGCATTTCCCATTTATCATTTTGATGATATAGAGATTATTCTACATTTTGAATAACTTGTCTACATGTTGTAACCTAGAGAATGAGAATAAATTAAAGATTTACCTTTTTTCTATGTAATCTTTGTGTATGCAAGGTTTTTTAAATATCTATGGATGATTTTATTCTTATTTCACTTAGTAAATTTCACTTGTGGTATTATTTTACTCTTTTTAAATAATTTTTGGTAAAAATTAAATAATCTTGTGTTTTTTAATGAAAAAACCCAATATTGCCTTTGATTTCACATTTGCATGAGTTTGTGCTCTAATAATTTCAATATATTTATTATTATATTATGTTCATTCAATCAAGCGTTAAAATCCACTACAAAATATTTGGTGTAATCACCATTTCTAATTTTTCAATTTCATTCTAAAAACACTTTCCCTAGTCAAAACCCTATTCTAGGAGCAAGATCACTAAAAAGCAAAATTTATATATAGGCTATTAATTTATCAGTTACACCAAATTTAGTGGAAGTAATTTGGCTTGATCCATAGTTTCACCTCAACTCACCAAGGTCCTATAGCTTTAAGGTGATCCCATTTTATGATTATAATTTTGCACAACAATCTAAAACATTAAGATGAGTGCAAAACCTATGTGATAACACTTTTGATCTCTTAAATAATTATTGATTTATGCATGTTTCCTTATAGGTCATGATTTGGATCATGTTTCACATATGTATACCTAGCTTCACATACTCAAACTCAGCTATATGAGCTTCATTTCCTTGTTAATTCTAGGTATGCTTATTTTTCATTTATACTATTCATTTCACTTTGATGCATTTTTAGCATAAGGGGGTGCCAACATAATTACTTAAAAGTGGTATTTGAGTGATAATATTGATAATTGAGACAAAATATTCCAAAATTATCCCTAAACCTATCCTATATATTTTTATCACACTTTTCTAACCTTTGTGTATACCACAAAAATCCCTAATCAGCTAAAACATAGTCTCAAACCTTCATTCCTAAATCTTAGCCCTTCATTCCCAACAACCTACCAGCTAGATATTAACTCCACATAAAGGACACTAGAGCCACATGGTTCTAGTGTCCCTAAATTGGATCTAATTTCCTTTACCCTAACTTTCTCTAACAAATATATTTTCAAAATTAAAACCCTCTTAACATTGGCCTAAGCATATTTTATTATCTACACAAGCTAGAAAACACTATAAATACATGACTTTTAGACCTTTATCCACTATATGGAAAAAATATATAAAATACATATTGAAATAGGAAATAAATTGAAAAAAATAAAGGTTATAAATCCTTATTCTTCCCTACATCTACATACTACCATCTACAACTGCCCTAATCCTAGATTTTCCAAATTTCCAATCTCAAGCACACTCAAGCCATTCAAGACCACTATCATTCTATCATCACTTGAAATTTTACCATCACTTAGGTGGGGAGAAATACATCAAGATTGATCCCTCTTTAGAGTATTTGTATGTAGGAAAATATCTTCACAACTAAGTGTCGAGGATGTTCAACCTATCCTACTAATGAAAACATATTTTCAACTCATACCTTACAAGGAATATTAGGTTTTACATCATAGCTCATATAGGCAGAATATAGAGTTTCAAATTTTATCCATGAAGGAATATAACCCAGAAACATAGGCACAAGTGTACCCAAAAATTAGGAATAGTCATGCATAGAGGACATTAGAACCATTTTTAGGACAGTAGTGCAACATAGAACTACTTTCCAAGTGTGCTAATACTATCTAAGAGATTATCTAACATATTGAACTTGTTGATGACACTCATACCTATTCATATATCAATTTTTAGCACTTATATCTTCTACATTGTGGTTTTTCCATATAAGTTTGTATTTGCACATATTTATTACTATTTTTAGAAACTCAAAGCTAGACAAAATTTGTAAAAAATTAGTGGTTATTTTATGAATATTATTTCACTAATTTATACTACTCATAACTTTAATCAAACATAAGATTTACTTAGCTAAAACCTAAAAGTTTAAAATAGGTATCTAATGGTGGTTAGGACATTTTTTGCCATCCCACTTTTATATTTGATTTATTTTGTAAGTTATTGATACATTTTTTGAAGGAAAGAGAATAAAAATGTAGACTATATTGCATGATCACACATATATGAAAAGTGGAAACAAATATACATGAGTCCCCATAAATTTTTCAAATTTTCAAGTTTATCGCACAACTAACATGGACATTACCACTCTATTTGGACAAAACACATATCATCGTTGTATTAATCCTCTGGCCATTTCCAAATTAGTCAAAAAATTACATCAATGGATATAAAATTTCTTATTTAACTAAATATTTAGTCACAACCACCTAAAATTTTGTTTTTTCATATAATAAATAAGTATTCATCCCTCATGCTTTTTTTAATCAAAACCCTAATTTTTTATATGTTAAAACTAGATGTATAATTTATGATTATTTTATTCATTATTATCTTACACAAAAAAAATTCATAATTAGGATTAACATCCCTCTATTTCTCATTTTTTTATAAAACATATTGGTTAACCCATTTTACTTTTAGAATATTACAATTACTAGTTTTGTCCCTAGGGTTTACTTATAAATGTTTATCTTCCTAAAGTTTCAAATAAAATTTTGATTTCCCTCTTCTGTTGTAATATATGGTACCATTATTTTTTATTACTCCTTTTGTTATAATTATAGTCTTTGGAATATTAAAAATGGTTAACAAGTAATCTCTCCCTCCTCATTCAATTGATGCCTTCTTGGGTAATATTTATAACAATAAAGAAAGGATAAATCATCAATATTTTGTGTTATATACTAATGACAAACATGATTATGAGTAAAATGATGATAATTATTTTTTTTTCATGGTGATTATGAATAATATTATGAAATTAATTATCCATATGTATGAAAAGTAATGTAGATGCATTTTCTTCCCCCTCTTCTTGTATTATATCTCTTCCAAGCAATGCCAAAAAACTAAAAATATAATTATAAAATAAACCATCATTGGTGATGTTTTATGCATAATAATTTGATCATATCCAAAACTTAGAAGCTTTTGTTGAAATATAACTCAAGAAACAATAACAACACAATTTTAATAATGTTATCTCTGAGAAGAGATGTTTTATTGATCAAATTTGCAGACCCAAACATATACCTATCTTTGAGAAGAGATGTCTAATTTAAATTATAGGTTATATATTAATATATACCAATTTTTAAGGTAGGAGGAGGAAATTTAAGTTCACCAATCTCAATGGAGATTAGGTGGTTTGACTTCCATGATTTACAACAATACAAAATTCAAGGAATTACTATTTTTAGAAACTTACTATTTTTAGACTGCTTTACTAAAATTGAAATTTGGGGAACTTCATTTGGTTTATAGGATTTAAAACCTACTAATTTTATATCTATTCCATCTCATGATGTTCCCCTCATTCTTATCTTTCAAACGGTTCAAATGGAGAGTCAATCGAAGCTATGGTGTAAAAGTTATGGCTCCCAAAAGTTTTGCCACCAATTGGGGTAGAACCGTCACCTAAAATATTACTTGGATCATGATATTTTATTTTGGTTCATTAATTATTTATCTAATTCTCCTTAATTATTCACTAATTAATCCCTTTCATCATTATTTCATCCAAGTTTACCTATTCCCCCTGGTCAATAATCTAGTCCCATTTAGATATATTTACTATCCTATACTAACCTTAATATTTCCAATCCAATATTTATTCCATTTTTAACATTCCATTTATAACAAAAATCCCTCATTTACCCTCTTCTAAATCTTAAATTCGCAAAATCACACCTATCCCTAGGCTTCTATATAAGCCCACCCACTATCCATGACATCACCACTTTATTAACCTACCTATTCCTCTTATTATCGCATCCATACCACCTCAACCCCTCATAATCATCATCAACCAATTAAAAAGATTCTAAAATTCATAAATTATAAAGTCATCCTCCATTTTAACTCCCTCTCTCTAGAACTCTCTAAATCTAGAGACTTCTTGGGAATTTTGAACTTTCAAATAATACTTTCCCTTCCTCTATTTAAATAAACTCATCCTCCATTGAGACTAACTAAGAATTTCATGATCCTTCTTAGCAATCTCTTAATCATAATCCATTATTATTTTTTCAAATAGTCCCCAAATTTATTTCTTGAAATAAGTCAAATATCATGCTAAAATTTTGAGTCTAAAGGCAATCCAAAATCCATAATAACTTTTTCCCTTGTTTCAATCTTGATTTAGATCACTTAGCTTTAGGATTGAAATGTCTATATTTAATGTTCATTTCTATTTATATTTTTTTATCCTATTGGATATATATTTTACTTGTATATTATTAATTTTGAGTAGATTTATCTAAATTATTCATGCTTGAATATATTGCTCAAAACATCCATATCACAGATGCATTATTTGATAATATTCCCAGGTTATCAATTGTTTATGTCTCTCTTTTTCATTTTGTAATATAAATCCAATACACTTGAAATTCTATTACATAATAGAAATGATAATTTTTAATCTCAAACATTGCAATCTAGTTAAAATAATGTTCCTTTTAGAAATGATTATGATATGATTAGAGTAGAAAATACAAATGCACATTTTATCTTCTCTTTTCTAAACAGTGAAAAATTCAATTCAAATTTTGATAATGTAAATAAAAAGTATGTTATAAAAATAATTCTCTATTTTAATATGATGATACTTTAGATAAGGTATAAAATATCAATATTTCCCCTCTTTTATCCCATTCCCATGATGTAATTATTTCTATGTTCAATGTTGATAATAAAATTAATGATTATATTCATATTACATCTATTGATGTTTTAGGAAAATTTGAATCTATAAATACATGTTATACACCCTCTTATAATTAAAGTGAAAATTTTGTTATATAAAATTTTGATTCTAATTTAGTGAAAAAGAGAATGATCATAATGAAAATCATAATTATAGTAATTACTATGTGTATAGTGAACCAAAAAATGTTTCTATTAACCCTAGTATAGAATTTATTCACCATCCCCTAATGTTAATGATGATTATAAATTACATAATGAATTAAATTATAATTCAGTTAATCCTAAAATTATTGAATATCATGATTATATTACAATTTGTCCTTTGAAAGTTAAAATATGTGAGCATGTTGATTTTAGTCATAAGAATAATTATGGCATTTATTTTATTTCCATAGAAATTAATAGGGGTTTGAAAATTAATGTTATGTTCAATACCTATGAATCTACTAATCCTACCATTAGTGAATAATAATTATTTCCTAACCCATCTTCTCCTATTCTAAATAATATACCAATGGCTAAAATTAATAATAAAACTCAATTAGTAAATGAGCCCCTAATAATCTCAATATGGTTTCACAAGAGCATATTTATCTAATGAATTCCATTTTTTATTTATAACATAAATAACATAAAATAAATTTTTAAATTAAATCATATCACTTTTGTTTCTCCAAATTCTATATATGGTAACCCTACAGTGCTTAACATCCTTTATTCACCATTACCGCATGATTTTAATAAACCCACATTTTATAATATCAATGGACATGGATATTATTATTTACATATAAAATATTATTAATGTTTATACTATAAATCAAATTGTGTTATATTCATTTATAAATATATTTCAAAATCACTTGTCCTAATCTAGGATTTTGACTTATCATAAGCGACATTAACTCTATGTAATTTTAATTTAACACTAGACTATGCATAATCAATTTTTCCTCTGTGGTAGTGATGTTTCCCTCTACTTGTCTTCAAAATCATATTTTTTGATCTCTTTCATTTTGTAAATTTTTGTTAAATATGAGTCATTTATAGGTTTCAATAAGTCTAAAATTAGTTTTAGCATTAAGGGTGTTTCCCATCAACCTTGCCCTATACTATGATAGGGAGTTCACCTTAAGCACTTCCCCCAGACCCCCAAAAGGGGCACTACCCATTGACCCCTTAATGGGTGTTTCCATTAAACCTATAAAGGGATATATCCACCTCATCCTCTATTATTATTCCCACCCAATTACTATAATAACCATTTGATCTAAAGCCTAATGATTCATCACCCAAGTTAAGAAGTGAAGATAAGCCCTATACTCCTATTAATATATATTTAATATCCCTCTTCCAACAACTTATTTTCACTAACATGATGGTCTATCCACCAATTCAAAATCTTTATCCCACCAAAACTAAGACCTCTTTGTATAAGCTAAATAATATTATGTATATCACCAAACCCAGGGGCTTGCTATTAATCAATGTTATAATCTACAAAACTATGTCCAAGACCTCATCAATGATAGTGACATAAAAATCAATAATGAATCAGATGGTTATACATCTAAGGGTGAATAATAAGAGGTATGATAGTATTACTTTTATAATCATGATCAAGACCTTACCTTTTTTATCCATGGTCAAGACACCTAGTCCATCTTCTATGGTCTACTTATCTTTAACAAATGATCCATTGAGGACAAATTTATTTCCCTTAAAACTAGTCCTCCATTTTCTCATGAGTCCTTACATGGACCCATATTTATAAAATCCATTATGCCTCCATCTTATCAAATACCCCAATGGATAGGTTTCTTATGGATAATGAATCCTGCACTAATAGCATTGTATCATGTACATCTGAGTAAACATTGGAGTCAACAAAAGTATTATCTATATCAAGATCATGTCCAACACTAGTATCCAAGTTAGATTCTTTGTCAAAATAATCATCCTTAATTAATTTTTTAGATGGTGACTATGTTTACCTTTTTTAGGAGACCTCTAAACTAGATGTCAACTAATCACATGGAATATCTTTTGATCCCAATTAAGATGATGAAGTCATAATAATTTTTTTATAATCTTTACCTATTAAATATAGTTAGAGTGGATCTAATCCTACATTGTATTTGTGTCTTATAGTTATTATTAGTGATCCTTTTGTTAATCTTGAGGAGTTTTTCTCTAATATCTAAATTGGGTCTCCTCAAAAGCCCTATGAGGATAATGTTTCCCCAACACCACTTGTTTACCTCATCATACCATCTCCAATACCTTAATTAATCATATATCCTTTCCTTCCCATCAATGATCATTTAATCACCTCTATATATAGGGATGAAAATGAACATGCATCATTGAACTCTTCCCCAATTAACATAACAGGTTCAAAAAATACAAAGGTCCAAGATTGTCATGTCCCCTTTTTCGTGGACATTGACAGGCTTGATGATTAGCCTATTATGCGACCTTCGTAGGCTGATTGGATGGATAGAGGGTCATGATGGAGATTGGCTTGGCTTTGATTTACAGAGTTCCTATAGCTGGCTCTCATTCAGGTTATTTCAGACACATTGGGCCTGAGCTCCTATTATTTAGGGATATTTGACATACAGCGGAGCACCCTTGTTTTGATATGGTCATGTGCAGAATCACTCCCTGATTCACCAGCTTCAGACGGTTCGAGGATCCGACATGTATTGAGGGAGATATTAATATTTGATTGATTTAATCAAATATTAATTATTTGGTCTAATTTTAAATTAGATATTAATTAATTAATTATTTGGTCTAATTTTAAATTAGATATTAATTAATTATTAATTATTAACTAATTGGTCTAATTTTAAGATCCAAGTTCTAATTTGAGGAATTCTAATTTTAGAAGCCCAAGTTCTAATTTGAGGAATTCTAATTTTAGAACCCCAAGTTCTAATTTGGGGAAATCTAATTTTAGCAAGCACACCTTTGGAAGGGTATAAGAGTTTCTCATGGGAGAGAGTTTGTATGTATGAATTGATTATTGAAATTGGAGAAATTCTTCTATGAAGACTGAGCCAAGGGTTCCAGGATTCCATTTGCAGTGGAGAACGTCAACTCTTCATTGTGTACAATTCAGAGGTTGTGAAAGATCAGCCGATCTATTGCCAAATTGAGAGATAGCTTCATCCAGAAGTTATCACAGAGGTACAGATTTGAGAGATAGCTTCATCCAAAAGTTATCACAGAATTTCAAGGTTGAGAGATAACTTCACACAGAAGTTATTACGAGGGTTTACAGGTATTTTCATTATTTGAGTTTTGATCCAATAAATTATACAGATAGAGATATTCTGTATTAGAATAGTATATCTTCAGATCAGGTGGTTCAGCAATCAGGGGTTAAGAACAGACAGGCTGGCAGCCGTACTAAGTCCGTACAGGTCCGTACAGATCCACGCAGATACCGACACCGGCAGACAGAGATCTCCAGTGACCGACATCGGCCGTCTGAGGACCGACGTCGGTAGATAAGGACCTGCAGAGACCGACGTCGGTAGTATATTGACTGACGCCGGCGACTGTGTGTTCAACACAGCAGGCCGAGACTTCCAGAATTGCAAGTTTATTTCTAGTTTGCATAATTTCAGGGTTTTAAGACCATATCTGTAATATTCTTTGGTTTGCATAAGAAAGGACATCTATTGTAATCAGCTGGATGAATCATAAGATCTGTGATTTGTTTATGCATGTTTGAATTTATTCTGCAAGTTTGTATCTGTGATCAGAGCTTTATGAGTTTATATATTCCCTGTTTGAAGGGGATATTACAGTGGTATCAGAGCTTTGGTATTTGGTATCAGAGTTTTGTGTCTTTCATATATCTCTATTGGAAGGGGATATTACAGTGGTATCAGAACTAAATTCCTGCCATCTTGTTGGGCATATCAGAACAAATTCCTGCCATCCTGTTGGGCACATCAGAGCTAATGTCTTGCCATCCTGTTGGGTAGTTTGGGTAGATTGAATCAGCAAAGTATCGTAATGACTTCATATACTCAGAGACAGTGGGACAATGATATGAAGAAGCTGGAACTAAGTTTGAAGAGGTTGAATGAATCTCTTTCATATCCTACATCCAGAAACAAACCCGCACGGTATATGACAGCGAACGAGGAGTGGGAGTTAGTACCACCTTGAGTTCAGAAGTTGTTGCCTTTTGATCGCTTTGTTAAGCTAAGGAGAGAGCACTACAGATCACTTCGACGAGAGAGCAGCATGTCTTATGATTATTATGATTATTATGAGATAGGAGATAGTGAAGATGAGGATGAGTTAGATGCTTGCACTCAGAGTGTAGAGGTGTGTTCAGATGTTAGTGCACTGAGGGTCGATGATCTCTCAGCTATGGCAGAGATTGTAGAAGAGTCCCAAGATCCTATTATTGTAGATGACACTCAGGAGAATGCAGTGGATAGTTGTGAGGACTTAGTTTCACCGATTGTTTCTTTTGATATGGAAGAGTTAGACAGTGATGCTACAGTTGTTGATACTCCGCATGTTGATATGAGCTATGGAGTTGATTCACAGAGTATGGATGGTAGTATTACAGTGATCAGTGATTCTGAGTCTATTTGTTTGGACCATGCATCGAAGGAGGAGTGTGGGAGACAATCTAGCCAGTGCCATCATGTGTCTAATCAGCTGAGAGTTAGTGAGCGAGACATTGCCACCGCTTGTAAGCATTTCGATGATGCTCGTCAATTGTTAGCAGTTTATGGATGGGGTTCTCCTACTAGCATCGAGCAGGGAGGCAGTTATTTATCCTTGACAAAAATCCACTCTTTATGGGAGGCTATCCAGATTCTGAGACAGGACTATATGCAGTTGGTCACCGACAGAGATTATCTTATAGAGTGGGGCAGCACAGCATATGATGCATTGTTGGTCGAGGAAGATAAGGTGAGCGAGCTTACTCAGCAGCTAGAGGTGACTTCTGAGATTCTTGAGACTACACAGTTAGCTTATGAGGAGTCACAATTTCATTTGGTTGAGATGACCATGGAGTTAGAGCATTTACGGTCTTCACCAGCCCCAGACTCAGAGGTTAGTACATTGAGTGTTGTTGGTGAGTATGTTCCTATAGTTGTAGCTGTGGAACATGTTGTTGAGGCTGACACACCGGTTCAGGATTTGGGAGTACATGGTTCTGATGAGTTTGGGATACCTCTCCAAATTGATTCTTCTCACACATTTGACAGTATGGTACAGTTGGTTGTGCCACCATTACAGAGGGATCAATTATGGGATGGATTAACACCATCTTTTGTAGATGAAATTCGCAGTTGCCCAGTACACAGTCTATAGTATCGACACTTCCAGGGCAGTCATGATTTCAGAGATTGGTTGAGTTGTGTTCACCAATTTGATTATGGGTTCCTCTTTGTTTTACTTTTGATGATGTTGCAGGTACTTGCATTGATTCACAACAGTGCAGAACATAACTACATTTGGGATCCAGGTGGATCGAGTGGTTCATTGTTTCGAGATTGCTTGGGGACAAGCAATTTTTGGAGGGGCGGATTGTCATGTCCCCTTTTTCGTGGACATTGACAGGCTTGATGATTAGCCTATTATACGACCTTCGTAGGCTGATTGGATGGATAGAGGGTCATGATGGAGATTGGCTTGGCTTTGATTTACAGAATTCCTATAGCTGGCTCTCATTCAGGTTATTTCAGACACATTGGGCCTGAGCTCCTATTATTTAGGGATATTTGACATACAGCGGAGCACCCTTGTTTTGATATGGTCATGTGCAGAATCACTCCCTGATTCACCAGCTTCAGACGGTTCGAGGATCCGACATGTATTGAGGGAGATATTAATATTTGATTGATTTAATCAAATATTAATTATTTGGTCTAATTTTAAATTAGATATTAATTAATTAATTATTTGGTCTAATTTTAAATTAGATATTAATTAATTATTAATTATTAACTAATTGGTCTAATTTTAAGATCCAAGTTCTAATTTGAGGAATTCTAATTTTAGAAGCCCAAGTTCTAATTTGAGGAATTCTAATTTTAGAACCCCAAGTTCTAATTTGGGGAAATCTAATTTTAGCAAGCACACCTTTGGAAGGGTATAAGAGTTTCTCATGGGAGAGAGTTTGTATGTATGAATTGATTATTGAAATTGGAGAAATTCTTCTGTGAAGACTGAGCTAAGGGTTCCAGGATTCCATTTGCAGTGGAGAACGTCAACTCTTCATTGTGTGCAATTCAAAGGTTGTGAAAGATCAGCTGATCTATTGCCAAATTGAGAGATAGCTTCATCCAGAAGTTATCACAGAGGTATAGATTTGAGAGATAGCTTCATCCAGAAGTTATCACAGAATTTCAAGGTTGAGAGATAACTTCACACAGAAGTTATTACGAGGGTTTACAGGTATTTTCATTATTTGAGTTTTGATCCAATAAATTATAAAGATAGAGATATTCTGTATTAGAATAGTATATCTTCAGATCAGGTGGTTCAGCAATCAGGGGTTAAGAACAGACAGGCTGGCAGCCGTACTAAGTCCGTACAGGTCCGTACAGATCCATGCAGATACCGACACCGGCAGACAGAGATCTCCAGTGACCGACATCGGCCGTCTGAGGACCGACGTCGGTAGATAAGGACCTACAGAGACCGACGTCAGTAGTATATCGACCGACGCCGGCGACTGTGTGTTCAACACAGCAGGCCGAGACTTCCAGAATTGCAAGTTTATTTCTAGTTTGCATAATTTCAGGGTTTTAAGACCATATCTGTAATATTCTTTGGTTTGCATAAGAAAGGACATCTATTGTAATCAGCTGGATGAATCATAAGATCTGTGATTTGTTTATGCATGTTTGAATTTATTCTGCAAGTTTGTATCTGTGATCAGAGCTTTATGAGTTTATATATTCCCTGTTTGAAGGGGATATTACAGTGGTATCAGAGCTTTGGTCTTTGGTATCAGAGTTTTGTGTCTTTCATATATCTCTATTGGAAGGGGATATTACAAAGATCATATTCAAAAAGTAATACATGATGATCAAATCACCTTAGATCTAGGAAGTCACAATCAAGAAAAGTTAAATCATTAAACTAATCAAAATGTGTCTTCACATATTGAATCCTTATTTAAGGCACTATGGGACCATCAATGTTGAAATAATAATCATCTATCAAATCAAAGATCAATCTCCTCTAGTGAATCCCAAAGTCAAGCATTAGGGGTAATTGAGATATAATAAAGTTTAAAGATCAAAATATTTTCAAAATTAATATCAAGATGTATGATAATCCTTCAAACAATTAGATCAAAAAATTATCACAAAGTCAAAGTGTCTTAGATCTCTTAAAGGCTTTTGTCATCTAGCACCAATCAAATTTAAAATGTAAAACATATCTAATGATGTGTGAAACTACAATTCCTTATCCTCAAATAGCCATCACACCTTCCTATCATGATCCTATCATCCAATAAATTCCTATACTCCACCATAAAATCTTAACACTAAATCCATCTATTTCACACCTCACAATCCAAATTGACATTATCTCTTGTAAGGGTGATAAATACATGTGGTCTAGATGTCTAAAAGGTTGTCAATCAAGAGTCAACAATGGTCATAATGAGAACTATAAATCCAACATCAATAATATGTTCCTAGCATCACACATCTAGAAAACAAGTGTTGGATAAAGATCACAAAAATGTTTACATACTGCATCTTTCCCACCTCTAATAAATCTAGATGAAAAAAATAAAAAAAGGGTGAAAATTAGTCTTCTCGTGCCTTGGGAAGTACCATGATGAAAACCAATTTCTAGCATCAAGGTAAAATAATCTATTATCCACATTATATCTCAATGTTTGGGTGCAAAATCCATCCATTGTCAATCCAATCCATGTCATCTTTGTCTATTTTACCCCTTTATACATTTTTCCTACCCATCATTTTCCATCTTGAATCCTATTATGTCCATCCTTTATTCTAGACTTAACATTCAAAATGTAGTGAAAGATTCCTTGGGAAATGTTTTGAAATCATCTTGGAATATCCTCGAATGAACAGTAAAGAAACTAGATATTTGGTTTCTTCATAATGTGGTCATTGGTGATCATTAGTCCATTCTTCATTGGTCCCCATCCCCTTTTTAGCATCATATTCATATTGTTGTAATCCCATCCATTATTTCATTTATCTTACTTTCTAGGCTTGGTGTTCTATTTTCTAGTACCCCCTATTTGTAAAATGTACATACATATCTCAAAAGACCTAAAATTTAAAATATTCCAAAAAAACCCTAAAAATTATAAAATCTGAAAACAATTGTCATCTTGGAATATATCATCATGTCTTATGTCTTACAAATACCAGTCATCCTATCTTATTTCTTAGTCATCTTATCATCCTTTCGTCTTACCTTGCCGTATGTACTAGTGGTCTTGTCATCTTGTCCTATCATATGTCATAATATTAACATCTAAGTCCTCTTCCATAACCTTATCATAATCTAAGTCACTAGTCCATCCCAACTCCATACCCTTTCCTAACTATATAACCTTTATCAAAATTCACATCATCATGATCTAATTGGTCTAACTCATCACCTAATCATTCATCCCATTAAATTTCATTAGGATAATTAGATAAGACACAATGGAAATACATGTAGATAATTATGTATATGCCTTATCTACTCATTATTGTTTGACTTGTTTACATATATTTTATCATGTATGTATATGCATATGTTTATTTTCTTGTCTATATTTATCTTCTATTATTAGTATTTTAATTAGTATTCCATCATCTTGCTTATATCAAGGGTGTAATGAACAAGGATTCTATGATGGATCCAAAAATGCTAGAATAATGATTTTGGGATCCCTATGCAAATTTGATCATTTTACCTTTTTTATAGTCATTCACTTTGGCATAATGTCCTCTTGGTCATACTTATATCATGGGTCATACTTCTTAGTTCTATATTTACATTGAATTGCTTTGACTATGATGAGATTTATTATAGTAATGATGGATTGATCATGGACTACACTCATCATTTCTCTTATCCTCTTTCACATGTATAAATGTCTAATAACATTAATCCCATCATCAATTAAATCATATCATTCCACTTGTATAATATCCAATCATTCTTATAAATGATTTATCATACCACCTATATCCTATATTTATTCATCCATCATCTCTCTAGTCATTAATATCTAACATCTTATCTCCCATTATTTCTAATAGTCATTTATATTCATGTATAACATATAATTCATATCTTATATCTAATAACTAACATATCTAATAGTCATGATCATCCTCTACATCTAGTCTATCATGTCAATTATCATCTAGTACAAATTACACTAGCCTGAGGTCTTTTAAAACTATGTAGACACTACTCAGCCACATGGTATGCTTGAGATAAAATAGACCATTCTCACCTCTTTCCCCATCATTAATCATCACATATATCTTATCCTTTATCATCCTAAAGTCTTGCATCAGTCAAATACTTGAGCTATAATATTAATATTTAATCAATCAATCTATTTATTAATCACCATCCCTATAATTATCTCCCTAATCTTTCCATTCAATCACCCACACCTATCGATTGGTCTTGACAAATAATACATCTGTATTTTCATCCATCATTAATCCATTATTACTAATTGTTAAATTCATCATTTAAAGTTTATAGTTTTTTCCTTCAATTAGGGCATGACTAAGACCATTCTAGGTTATTTATTTGATGCATTTGACTCCAAATATTCCCCTTAGTCTTTTATTCACTTGACCATACCATTTATTCTCTCTCATATACTTAAATATCACTCAACTTCAATTTTTAACTACACTCATAATTAATATTATCAATTCATTATCCTATTTTGGCTTGATTCTCTCCTAACATGTGCATTTGCCTGGGATATGTCAAAATCTCATGGCCTTTATCATCTTGGTATGTATATCTCCTTTGCATATGTCCTTTCTAGGTATACATCAAAATATTACATTATTTTATTTTATCATCATCATGTTACAATTGATTCCCCCTTCAGGGAATGTATTGACAACTATCACACACTCATTTTTTTCCTTATGCATAGGTATTTTCTAAGGTAATAATCCATTTATAGCTCACTTTTAATGTTAAAACCATTTTATTCATCATTGATCTCAAATATATCATCCCAACCTATTATCTATTCACACTTATCACCCCTCATTTCTTATTTTTAAGTGGCCATCATTCTCATTTTTCTCTACATGTCCAATCTAGGGGGCATCATATCCACTAACATCATTTACTAACATTCATCGATGAGAATTTTTATTCTTTAAAATACCATTGCTCCTTATAATTCATCCAATTACAATTCCCTTTCAAAGAGGGTAAAATCTATGCATCATAATTTGCTTACCTATTTTGGCTTGCTAATTTTATCACTAATTATGCCCAATGATTCACTAATTAATCCATTTTGTCACTATTTCATCTAACATTACCTATTACCCCTAGTCAATAGTCTATTATGATTTTGATATAATTATTATCCTATACTAACCTTCATATTTACCATCCAATATTAATTCCTTTGTTAACATCTCATTTATAATGAAAATCCATCTTATGCCAACTTGTGAATTTTAAGTTCACAAAATCATACATATCCATAGGCTTCTGTACAAGCCTACCCACTAGCCATGACATCATCACTTTATCAACCTACATAATCATCTTATTATCACATGCTCACCTCATAAACCCCTCATAATCATCATTAACCACTTAACAAGATTTTATAATTCACCAATTCTAGAATCATCTTCCATTTTAACTCCCTCTCTCTAGAACTCTCTAAATTTAGAAGCTTATTGGGAAGTTTAACTTCTCAAATAATCCTTTCCCTTCCTCTATTTAAATTAGCTCATCCTCCATTGATACTAAATATAAATTTAATTATCATTAATGCCAATATATTAATCATAATCCATTAATATTTTATAAAATAATCCCCTAATATATGTCTTGAATCAAGTCAAATATCATGCTAAAATTTAGAGTATAAAGGCAATCCAAAATCTTTCATAATTTAGTCTTTTATTGTTTTGATATTGATTTAGATCATTGGCTTTAGAATTAAAATGTTGGCCTTGAATGTTCATTTATCTTTGTATTTTTTTCCTATTGGCTCTATACTTGTAGATTATGAATTTTGAATAGATTTAGCTAAATTGTGCATGCTTGAATCTATTGATAAAAATTTCCATCTCACAGATGCATTATTTGATAATAATCCTAGGTTATCAATTTGTTTTTATATGTCCTTTTTTCATTTCAGATTATAAATTGAAGACACTTAAACTTCTATTTCATAATATAAATGACAATTCTTCATCTCAAATGTTGTAATTTAGTTAAAATAGTATTCCTTTTTAAAATGATTATGATATTGTTAAAGTATAAAATACAAATGCACATTATATACTCTCTTTTATAATCAATGAAAAATTCAATTCAAATTTTAATAATGGAAATAAAAATGTTTTATTTGAATATGATGATACTCTAGATAAGGTAGAAAATATAAATTTTTCTCCTCTTTTATCCCATTCTCAAGATGCAATTGTTTCTATAACTAGTGCTGATAAGAAAAGTAATGATTATATTCATATTACATGTGTTGATTTTTTGTGAAAATTTGAAGATATAAATACATCTTCTAAATCCTCTTCTATTGAGAGTGAATATTTTATTATATCAAATTTTTATTCTAAAAGTGAAAAAGATAGTAATAATAAGGAAAATTGGAATGATAGTGACTATTATGTGTATGGAGAACAAAAAGGTATTTTTACAAACCCTAATATATAATTTATTAATCATCCCCTAATGTTAATAATGATTTTATATTACATGATGAATTAAATTATAGTTTACTTAATCTTAAAATAATTGCAGATCATGATAATATTACTAGTTCTCCTTTGAAAGATAAAATATGTGATCATGTTGATTCCAATGATGAGAATAATAATGTTATTTCTTTTAGTTATTTATAAATTAATATATCTCTGAAAATTTATGATACACTAAATACCAATAAATCTCCTAAACCTACCATTAGTGAAGAATAATTATTTCCTAAGCATTCATCTCTTATTTAAAATAATGTAACAATGGCTAAAATTAATAATAAAACACAATTATTAAATGAGCTCATAACAATCTCAATATGTCTTCACAGGAGGTTTATCTAATGCATGACATTTATTCTTTATAACATAAATTGCATCAAATTACATTGGAAACTAGATCATGTCACTTGCATTGATCCAAATGCTATATATGGTAACCCTATAGTGGTTAATATCTTATATGCACCATTATCACATTATTTTAATATACCCAAATTTTATACTTTTAATGGGCATGCAAATTATTATTCAAATATCAAATATTATGATAAATTTATGAATGGTTATATTGGAAATCAAATTTTATTATAGTTATTTATAAAGAGATAAGAAGATGATACACCAAATTGGTTTCATCATTCTCTTCGAAATGGATATTTACACACATATGATGATTTATAAGAATTATTAATTATGTACTTATCTAGAATAAAGGACTAATAGTTAAATATTAAAATTACCCTCAATATAAAATTTAAATTCAGAGCTAGTTTGTGATTACATATTATGGTTTAACACATGTAAGAATTAAATTATCAACTAACATATTTAGAGACACAATACATATTGTTCTGAGTTCTCACTTTTCCACTTTAAGTAAAATTTGTTCTATCAAACATCTAAGTAATTTTAGACTCTTTTCCATGAGATGATTACACTAGATAATAAATTGGGATTTGTGAAAACAAATACATACGAGTATTTTGATAATTAATTTCTACCATCAATTTCATCTAACTTTATTCACAAATGGATTCATCTTGTCCCAAGGAAAATATTTTATAGAATCCACATATTAAATTGATATGTGAAGGGAGATAATTTTATTTTATATTAGCTCTTTTAGTCACTAAATCAACTTATGGTACAACATGACCCATAATGTTTGATCCATTTGGACATGGGAATCATTAAATTCTTTAGGAATTATTGTATATGAGGATAATCACACTTCATCCAAGTCATTATCATCCATTTTATCTATTGGACAGAATATAAAATAAACATTATTACAATGATCATCACATTAATAATCATTAGGGTAATAATTTTTGTGAACTTAGAGACAAGATTGAAAAATTTGTTGAGAAAGGTATTATTACACGTGCTAATAGCATATCCAAGTCTCCTTCTCTTCACTCCATTAGATCGCATTACACCGTGATAGATTTATCCTATGACATTCCTATTATGGACTAATGGCTACTCAACATGTAGCTATAAATGTATATAGAGAACCATATAATGAGAGGCCAATTGTATCATTAGTTCAACAATAGTGGAAGAGAGTAAGAATGATAAAAATAAAAATTATATCAATATTGTGATGCAATGAAAAAATAATCAATCAAAAATTATATTACAACAACTACTAATGGTTTTATGACATATGTTACCTAGATACCTATTACAGTTATTCACAACAAGATCGTTCTATAACCAAATTATAGTGATTCAATTATACAAATTGATCAGTATGGTTATTTATATTTAATACCTTATAATTGTTCATATGATTAGGCATGGTATAGATAGATTTTATAATGGCCTAAGATATATATTATGACTCTATTTAAAAAAATTTAAAAATTACCACACATGTAATTAAAAAAAATACACTTAAATTTATTATGTACACTACTCCTTATGATAACAAAAAAATTAAAATACTAAATAAATATATGTATATGTATGTGTGGGTATGGGTGCATATGGGTGTGGGTGTGTGGGTGTGTGTGGGTGAGTGTGTGGGTGTAGAGAGAGAGAGAGAGAGAGAGAGAGAGAGAGAGAGAGAGAGAGAGAGAGTATTTGTGTGTGTGTGTGTGTGTGTGTGTGTGTGTGTGTGTGCGTACACATGCACATGTGTACATGTACATGTTAATGTGTGGGTTTATACATATATTTCTATGTATATGTATGTATTTATTTATTTTTATACATAGATATACACACACACAAAAAAAAATCCAATAGCATGATATCTAAAAAACTTAATAAAAATTATCACTCTATAATGAGACCTTCCTTCACATAACCCTCCTCATCCATATAAACATTATCTATATCTAATAATACTAGATATATTTAGATATAATCCATGGTATTAACATGTGTCCTTGATACATACCTCTCTCTACTATCAATTCTCATCCACAACCAATATCACATTTAGATATACATGTTTATTTATAACTAAACATACTAACATAAAAACTTAGACCTAGGGAAGCTGCTAGCTCTAGTGGGGGAATATATAATCTATCCACCTCCACTCTCAACTCATCTCTTTCTATGTAAACTCAAACATATGAAATGGTAGTGATCAAAACTTGGTTAAATAGTAGAGGGTTTACCCTGACAACAACTTTCACTCACTTGATAATACCATCCTCTACCACAAATTCAACAACATGATGATTCAATTCATGAAACATTGATGCAATCATCATAAATTATTATTCCTCATCACCTACATGGAAACACAAATAAAAATGATTAACTAATATACAAAATACAATAATAAAATTACACTACCAAAATAATCCAAATATATTATACCTCTAATATCCCTCATAGGTGTATCATCTATGACATCATTTTATTTCACATTTATAGATCCATATCCTCTAAATGGGAACAAAATTAACCTTTTGTGATTTTTAAACCATATACAACATCATCTAAATCTAAGATGTCTATAGTTGGAATCCACTCATCTACATGAATCAAGACAAGGTCAACATACAATGGTCTACATCTATTCCCTAGCTTTGTTAACACTCTAACACTTTGTGTCCACACCAATTAATTTATGGTAACATCTCTTCAAACCAATAAGTAACATTTAACTCACTCATACTTAAAGTATTCATATGCCTTTGACCACCTATTGTTGTACCAATAACTAACGTAGATGTGATATAATTATGTCCCATCCTCTAACCACCCCAAAAATCATATGTATGGTCTTTAGATAATTTAATCAAGAGTAAACTCATCTAATATCCTCCTATAATACAAATATATCCAGTATAACACCTACCCCATGATAATCCATTTCAATGCAAATACTATGGATGTGCATAATTGGCATGAGGCATCCTAACTAGTTGAGTGACTACTATGTTGTCATAGGCCCATAATTATAGTAAATTGGTTGACTAGATCCCACCACTAAAATCCTCACTTTTAAACCTATATATCAGGATATAAATACATAATTATGGTATAAACCTAGGACTACATTGTATCATGCTCCTTAATGTCTATGATGATAACATGCATCTTTTATGAAATGGATGCATGATTATATGCAAAGGGAAATACAACTGATTTATACATCAATCCTAGCTTATAGAATATAAATCCTAATTACACTTCTTATTGTCAATACATTATATATTCAAGGTCATGATCAAGATGGATCTAATAGACCTATCCAAGGGATCTCTTACCATAATAAAATCACTAGGGATGGTTCCAAAGCTTCTAGTGAAGAAAAAATATGAAATAACCCTAACTAGGTCCTATGGTTTCATATTAAAAAATGTACATGAAAATAAATTAAGAGTCTAATATAGTTCTCACCAAATATTATGTCAAAAATGGGGGTTAGTAAACATAAAAATAAACATGCATAAGAGAATCCTAATTAAGTTATGTATAGGTTAAAACCTAAAGCATGGAGAGCACAATATATTCAAAATCCATTAGTTATGATAATTTTATCCACTAAAAGAGAGGAGAAAATTTAGAGATTCTTACCTTGAAGATGAACCCATTGAGGCTCAATCTCTCCCTTGGCCAATGGTTATTCACAAGAGGTTGTTGTGGTTTGTAAGGATCACTAAATAAGGCCAAAACATCCAAGACATTTACACAAGACTATATTATTCTCCAAGTACAAACCCTAAGCTAAGACTCCTCAAGTAGAATGCTAAAATAGTATATTTTAAAGAAGTGAAAATGTATAATTAAATCTTGTTATCTCTCTAATAATGGAAAAATGGATGTGTTTATATAGCTAAATCTAACCCTAGTCCTTTTCAAAAGATTATCCAATAGGGTCGACCCAATTAACTTTGTATCATTATTGACAAAACAAATTAGATCTCGGTCTAGGTCATCCAAGGGCTGACCTAGTCCCTGATGAGTGTTTTCAATCAGATTATAGGTTTTATGGGGTTGACATTATATCTTAAATCATCAAAAAGGAATTTAGGTTAGGGAAGGGATAATGAAGGTGGGAAATGAATAGAGGAGGGTGAAAAAGAGAAGGCAAAGCTTAGATAAATGTTTTTATCATATGGTTGTGTATATATCAAGTGGTAGTAAAGGTAAAATAATATTGTGAAGCACCAATGGTCTACCCACCCCTTTCTTGGTGCACCCTTTAAGGTGTTAACTTAGAGAGATTGAGACTCAATGGGCTCTTATAGGATAAAAATCATCAATAATTGATAAAGTTTAAAAATATTATGTGTCTATATATTCCCCTCTCAAATCTCATCATGTGTCACTCATGCATAATATGGGATGGTACTTTGATAAAATAACATATCAAACATAATGCTAAAGATATAAAAAAGTTACAATATTTGAAAGCATAAAATAATTAAAATTAAATGACTAAAATGGAAATAACTAAAAATTAAAATAATGTGTACCTTGAATTACCTTTATCATTGGATGGTTATCTTTTATGGTTGTATTTTTTATCATGGAGGGCATGAAGATTGCTTTCAACAAACCCAAGTTTAAAAAACTAAAGAGCAAAAAAATAAATGCAAGAAAGCCAAGATAACTCATGCTATGTGGATAGGACGTACTTTTAAATTTGGTAAGTTATGCTGGTAAGTGTTATGTTAGACCAAATGACCAAGTCAAAATTTAGAGTAAATTGAGTAACTAAAAATTCAAGGTTACTAAAGACCAAAAAACTAAAACAAGTAAACCTTAAGTAAGAAAGGAAAACTCACCAAGTCAAACCGAGGATACATTTCAAAAATGGTAATCAAACATCAATGTAAAAGTAGAACAATCCTTACTTAAAAAAATATGGAAAAGTAAAATGGTAAAACAACATTGATGAGTGAGAAGTAATAATCCTTAATCATCAATGAAAAAAGTGCATAAAATGGAAAACAACATTGGTAAGTGAGAATTATCAAGCTAACCTCACTCAACAATGGAAAAAGTACATGAAATTATAAATAGACTTATGTGTCCAAAAAAAGGATATTACAATAATTAAAAGTTGTAAAGAAAAGCAAGGCACATCTACATATGTAGAACCATGGTATAAATAAAATAATCCAAAGTAGCTTAAACATATTATTTTATTCTAAGGATAGATAAAAATTAAAAAAAATAGTTCTAACATGTTTTTAAGATGTGAATAAGAAGGAATATAGAAGAGGGAAAATATACTTAGAATCACACTTTATTATCAATATGGTAAATGAAGTAGGAAGAGGGAAAAATGAGGTAAAAACCAAGGTAGATAATTATTTTATCTATGTCAAGACACTCAAATTAGGATTATCAAAACAAGAGGACTTTTGATATTGTAGACTCTAAAGAACATCTCATAGCCACACAAATCAGAGGTCAAAAAATGAAGAATGTATATCATCCCATGAAGTCTAGATGCATGACAAGTAAAATGGACCTAGTTTCCCATAATGTGTTACCCATTCCTTAAGACCCCTCATAGATCCATTGTAAGTCTATTGTGAAGATTGGGTACTTGCATGAGAAAGTAGGGATTACCATAGAGTTTACTGGATTATCTTATTCCAATATATTTGCCTACCACACCCCAATGGACCTTGATTCTATTATGAGGCCAAATGTGGATTTTGAGATTCAATTGGAGAAAATAAATATGTTTATAATCACATATTTTTGTGTGATTTTGACTTTTAAAATTTTTATGTTTTATTTTGTATCATTGACTTTTGTTTTAAATGATTTGGATTTTAAATTTTTTGATGGATTTTTCTATTCCTCCTATATATAGATTTAGAAAATCAAATATGGATGTTGAATATGACTTGCATTTGAATACTTTGGACTTGGTTACTAAGAAAGATAACTAAAAGAATATGGTGTCTAAGGGTCTTATTAGTTCAAATGAAGTAAAACTGTTACCTTAACTTGACCTTGGTTTTACAAATGTGGAGTGAAAGGAAAGGAAATCAATAGGAACGAGACATGAAACTATTTGAATTACTTCAAATTGTAAAATATGTGAAAAAGGTGAAAAAACAGATACAATGACATTAAAATTTGATTCCTTATCATAAGAATGAGGGTAGTGTATCGAAACATGTAAACACTTTCTTATTATGCAAATTTTATCTACA
Source organism: Torreya grandis (assembly GCA_037957365.1). Classification (NCBI taxonomy): domain Eukaryota; kingdom Viridiplantae; phylum Streptophyta; class Pinopsida; order Cupressales; family Taxaceae; genus Torreya; species Torreya grandis. Next base: position 1,804,805 of record JARHVA010002277.1, read on the forward strand.
AAAAGAAGTAATATCCAAAATTGAGACAAGGATCAAAATTCTATAACCATTGCAAACACATTATAGAAAAAGAACACTAAATTAAGTAAAGATGGTGGTTTTATGAGGAAGGCCTAGTCCTATCCATGGTTTTACACTAAAACTCATAAAATAAAAACCTAAGAGGGGGCACAAAGCATGTAAAAATTAAAAGGGATAAATATTATATTTTTGAGCAAGGCCAGGTCCTTCCATGGTCTTACACTATAACTCATAAAAGAGAAATGCAAGAGGGTGTATAAAATATGAGTAATATGGTATTTTGTGAGGAAGACCATGTTATATTGATAATCTTACATTGAAAATCAACAAAGGAAAACCCAAGGGGTGTAAAAATTATTGGAGAGTAAGGAAATAATGATAACAAAAAGAAAATCATGAGGATGACTAGGTCTTATCCATAGTTTTAAAATGTAACTCATGAGAAAGGATAAACCAAAAGACCAAAACAAGGGACTAAGGTTTGTGGAAAGAGAGGCTATTATAGAGGGTGATACCAATGCAATAATCTTGTAAAAAGTATTATAAGGATAACATGTATAAAACATGATAAAAAGGGAAGGATCTAGCAAAAATACTTCTTTAAAAATTGTGCATTGGTGGGCTCTTTGAAAATATGTCCATTATTTTAAAGGCAATAGGTCCTTGGATGAAGAATGACTTTGACTAAATAAGGGATATACTATTTTTGGGTATATTTACCTTCATTGTCATGAGTTTATTCTAGTTTAAGTACAAGATCATGAACATTAAAAGTGTGAACTTTAACTCTTGTTATGTTATTTGGCAATGCAGACCTTGTATTGATGATTATGTTATAGGGTAGAAAGATGTTGTTCATCAAGAAGATAAAGAGCACAAAGGAGAGATTCATGAAATTATTCATTGGGTATGATACCATGAAGAGAGATACAAAGATAAGGAAGCTCAAATTATAATGGTAGGTCTAATTTACAACCATAGACTAGTGAAAATGGTGTTGCCCCAATAACAATGCATATACTAGTGTGATAGGCCCAAAGAGCAAGATATAGATGAAGATGCCAATCTATGCAGGTTTTACAAATTATATTTTCAAGAATATTATTAATAATTTTTTTGGTGACCTCATATTGACCATTGTATTATGGATGATAAGACATGGAAATTTTTTGATTCATTTTAAATTTGGCATAGATTTGTTTGATGTCTTTATTTTAAAAATTACCACCATCATTTGAGATAATAGTATGAGGAATACCAAAGCAACAAATTATTTTATTAAGGATGAATTTGGAGATGGTGGTACTAATGAAATTTATTAGGGGCATAGCCTTGACCATTTTGGTAAAATACATGGTGTTGTAGATAATAAAGACATACCCATCTCGAGAGCTAGGTAATTTGCCTATGAAATCTAATCCCCACATGCTGAATGGACAAGGAGACTATAGTTTTAAGCTTAGATGGATGGGAATGTATTATATCATCATGAATTTGATAAAGTTTACACTTTTTAGTGAATTCAAAGGCATATTTTTCAATAGTGGGCCAAAAGTATCCCATACATAAGCATTTGTGGGATATATGATGTTCACTATAGTGGACACCACAAATGGCCCCATGTGCTTATTAAGTAAGAGGAGGAACTTATTATTTCACAACAAATCATATCAAGGTACCTTTACCATTGTCATAATAAATGATGTTATATCTAAAGACATATTTAAAATCTTGTTTGTGAATGTGAGTCTTTTTATAGGTAGGAGGATAGGTTTGGTGTTCAAGGAATTGAATGATATTTTTATACCACAGGGTTTGTTAAATGGTGATAGCATCAATGTGGAAGATAAGTAAATATTGTGGTAGAATGGAATATGGGGACTTTCTTATTTGGATAAGAAAATTATAATGAATAAGAACTTGGTGTGTATGAAATAGAGATCCTAAATAAGCAAGTGAATCGGTAATAGAATTTTGATCTTGAGGGATAGGCTCGATGGTAAAAGAAGCAAAGTCTTTGGCAAGGGTAGTTTTACATGATGATAATTAATGATATTTATTATTTTGTATTGATAATCACCTATAACATATTGAAATATGAGATATGAGTCACCTAGAGCATGCACATATATGATGTCTAAAGTAAGGGCTTCTCTTATGCTAAAGATTAAAGCTTCTTATTCTACCATGTTGTTAGTGACATTGAATGTAAGGTAAAATGTTAATGGGATAATTTTACCAAGAGGACTGGTGAGGATATAACCTACCCCATATCTTTAAAATCATTGTGTGCCATTAAAATTAAGGATCCAATTATCTTCATGTAAATTGATATTAATTTTAGGAAGTTCTTTAATAACTACTTTTCATTTAGTAGTGTCAAGGAAGATAGAGGAGTATTCAAGAATAATTATTTCAAGATAAATAGTGAAATTATGGGAATAATATTTAAGATATATGGATTTATTAAGACCTTCAATGTAGATAATATTGTCATCAAGAAGACTATCTAAAGGTGGTTGGTAGCTAGTATGGCAGCTGTTGAAAGTTGATCAATAATTATTTGTCATTTGACATATTTTTGTGTAATAATTTAGAGATCAAATTTCATGAGAAGGACCCTCCACTTGTCAATTCTATCATTAGGAAAAAAATATTTGGATAAGAAGTGATAGAGTGGATCATAATGAATGATAATGTAATTAGTTTGATAAAGAATATAATGATGGAGCTTTTTAGTAGAAAAATATATGGTGAGGCAATCACATTCTATTTTTATATAATATTTCTCATAGTCAATGAGGCCTTGGTTGATATAATAGATGGCATGTTCTATTTTGGTATCATCATGTTGGGAAAGAATTACCCCAACTAATATGGGCATGGAAGAAGTATATAATATTAAAGGATGATTGTTATAAAGTGGATGAAGAGTGGGTGGGTCAATCAAAGATTATTTCATATTGTCAAATACTTTTTGACAAGGATCCATACATTTAAGGGCATTACCTCTCTTAAGAAGATAATTACTAGAATAGATAACATAATCCATTTTGGTGAGAAACCATCTAATTTCCACAAGTTTTCCAAGGTAAGTGCAAATATATAGGATAGAATGAGGAATAATCATGTTGAAAATAACATTGAACTTGGTGAGATCGACATCAATGCTACAAAGAGATACTAAGAACCCTATAAATTTACTAGATGTGACACCAAAAACACATTTATAGGGATTTAGTCAAAATTTATATTAATTGAGGTGATCAAAGATGATAAAAAAATGAATGAGATGAGTCTCATAGATTTTAAACTTGGAAATGAGGTCATAGATATAAGTTTCAACAATTTTATGAATGAGATCATGAAAAGTGTGGGTCCTTTCTTGTTGATAGGTAGCTCCAATAATTTTGAGGCTGAAGGGCATTTTAACATAAAAATAGGTGCTCCATTCTATGGTGAATTTTTTTTTATGTTGGTCTTTAAGGGGAATGTGAATTTGATTATAACTCAAGAAACCATCCATAAGGGACAACATTTCATAATTAGTAGTGGAATCGATGATGGAATCTATAGAAGGTAAAGGTAAATTATCCTTGGGACAAGCAAGATAAAGATTACAAAAGTCAATGCAAATGAAAATAACCATGGTTAATTTATTCTAAATAGGGACAATTTTGGAGACCCATTTTGAATAGTCTATAAGCTTGATAAACTTAGCATCAAGAAGTTTAATTATTTATTTATGACACAAATTAGAAACTTGTGGTGGAAATTTCTATTTCTATTATCTCACAAGTTTGGCATCAGGATAGGTGATGATGTTATGCACCATGATTCTAGGGTCAATATCAAGCATGTCCTTATAGGACCAAGAAAAAGTATCATAATATTTATTGAATAATAATATGAATTTATCATGTCTAGTTGGTGTGAGTTCATGAGAGACTATAATTGGTCAATGACAAGATGGGGCACCATATTTTATTTAGTCAGTTCCTTGATAATCATAACATTTCTATCTTGGAAATGATATGGTGCATTGGGTAAAGAGGAAATGGGATATGTTTTAGGATTAATTATACCAATGAAGTTGTTGAAATAAGGGTCTTTATTTTTAAAATGCTTGAGTTTGTGGTTTTTTCAAGGTAGTTGAGGTTATTGGGCATGAAGTAATTTAGTAATGGATTTATTACTAGGAAAGGCGAGAAGATGACCATAATAATCTACATATACTTCAAGATCAATAATTTTTTGACCATGGAAATCATATTCAGAGTGCATTTACCATACATCTCTAGCCTTATCATCTAATGTAATATCAAGATTAGGTAAAGTAGGGGAAGAAAATTGATCAGATTTGTTAGTGTCATTAACATGGGAGGAATTGGATGTAATGATTGGTTTTTTAGGTGGTTTACAAGATTCAATAATTTATAAAAGTTTAGAAGGTAATATTTTTTTAACCACCCAAGGGGTGTTAAGTAGTGGAGAATTAGTAGAAGGTATGTGACCCTAATGTCATAACTCAAATGAAGTGGAAATGGTTTGAACATCATGAATAAAATCATGTATTTGAGATATAATTTTTTGATAATTTTGAACATCCAAGTCTCATGATTGAGCTTGGACCATGATGTAATTATCATAATAGGTTAGATAAATTATACATGCTTGAGATTGGAGAGGAATTTCAAAAGGGGATATGCTTAGATCATTGAATTTACATGGATACATGATTAAAGGATATTTAAACAATTTGGAACCTCTATAATTATTTCAATTTAAAGCATCTTTTGTATAAAGGCTTCTTAAAAATTTCATGGAGGGGGAAATAAGTAATCTCATCAAAGAGGGGGATGGTGTGATCATGAGGCAATAAAGAAGGGGGAAGCCATTCCAATATATAAGTAGGTAGAATAATATTATGGAAAATGTTTTTCAAGTTATTGGGTTCATCATCATCTGAATTAGTAAGAGTGACTTGTAAATCTAGATTCATGTTGACAAGTTTAGGTAAGAGAGAACTATTGATCATTGGAATGGTGGGAATGTGATATTGGGATTTAGGATTTGGAATTTTAATAATCTAAGGGTTTGGATCAGAATTATGTTAATACATTTTTTTTATAATTAAGTAATTATTTGTGTTTTAGATTTGTACCCTAGTTGAATAAGGGGGTTGTTCAAATCTTCCTACTCAAATCTAGTCCAACGTGGGACTAATCCTAGGCTATGGGTATCCTAATAATGGATCAGACCACTTAATAATTTTGGATTCCTTCTATATCTATCACCTAATCTATACTTAATCTAACACTTTCTTGAAAAAGGGGAGAGGGAATAACAACAATATATGAAAACATGTAAATGGGGTGATGCATGACTAATTCGAACACCTATACTTTGCATAAAACACACTATGAGACACATTCAAGACCAAAGAATATCAATTTCACATAAATATTTCATAATAAGGCATGAATTAGTTATTAGACTAGCATGAGAGGGAATATGTCCACTTTCAAGCTAAACAACAAATTATAAGTTGCACTTATAATGACTCATGATAACTACCAAGCACTTCATGAAGGTGAGAAAACTTAGACATAGACAATGAAAATAAATTCACTTAACTATAGTACATAAATTCATACAATTCACTTCAATATATCTTGTAAAATGGTGGAATTTAGTCTATATGGCATCAAAAGGTATCATAGTACAAATTTTGGCCTAGCCTAAGCAAGCCAGAGCATAAGAGTCTATTTATCTAAAAGTTGAGAGAGATTTATTTCTAAATTTTTTAAAGAGATCTACATGTGGTATAAGTTGGAACATATATATAAGAAAGGAAGAGATAGAGGGAACTATGTTGTATTGGCACAAGTTTAAGGATGTTCACTCATGACCTTATAAATAAGGAACAAATTCTATAAAGGAATTAAATTCTCATTTCCCTTATCCAATTATCAAATTTCCTTCCTAGAACTCCATGTCATTATCTATTTGATCTACTAATAAGAACCATATCTTAGAATTGATAGAATTATGCCACATCTGCTTTGGGTGGCCAACTATATCTACTCATTAGAAAAGTGACCCTGATGATTTATGAGATATCTCTAGTTTGTATTTGATCCAATATCAAACATAGGTCCATTTATAGGTGAAAACCAATCCAATTATTAGTTTTCACATAGTTATAGTATCCATGGAAACTTGCAAAATGTTTAACTTTACTTTGCAATAACTAGTCTATCTTCGATCTCATATATTAGGCCCAAAAGACCTATTTCACCTAGATGGATTCTCTACTAGCTATTATTAATCCCATTTCATCTTTAAAATTATATGAATGTTTATCTATATTAGGTCTAAAATAAGTATTTTATCCTTGTGTATCCTTCATGGTGATGTTATATCCTACAACGTCCATCTAGTTCAATCTGGATCATGATCGAGATGGGGTCCCTTATTTTTTACCTTGCCTAAGTAGAAGAATGCCCTATCAACTTTTGTTTAAATTTCCAAAGATCACCCTTTGCTTATTGGTTTTCAATCATGACTCATACTATTGACATATTAACCCTTTCCTCACATCATCGATCTTGATATGTACAATCAAACAAGATTCATTGATCTTTCCTTTGACATGTCAACTTTATCCAAGCTTATACCACATGTCAATCATGTATTAGTTCTTAGGATTAAATATCATTATTCATCCTCACACACTTTTCCATGTGTCATCCTCTCGATCTCCTTGACATTTTGACACATCTTTCACCATTGGATCAAGATGTATGATGCAATGCAAAATGTTAGATCTATTGAGACCCACTATTTGAAACCCAATGGCTATTTCATGAGCTTAAATTTGACATATTTACTCACATAAAATGAAATTCATGTGAATATTATTTATTTTCTTGTGACCATTAAATTTTATGCTTAAAAGGGTTTGGTTTACTCAAGATTTATTTTTTTATTTGTACAAACATCTTATGCTCTAGGTCCTATTTTTAAGCTTCACAACTTGAGGCTACAAAGCTTATGCAGGCTTGAAAATTTTAGAGGATGATCCTAGCATGGATAAATCCATAGTTTTGTAATATATTTTATGGTGATGCTTTTTTATTGGACTTATAAAATTCATAAGAGAACTAGTCCATTTCATTTCTATGTGATATCTTAGTGATGGTCTGGTTATTGAATTTGCACAAATTCATATTTTGATCATTCCTTCAAGGCTCTAATGGCATTTTAAGGCTTGTGAAACATGGTTTATGTTCTTGGACACCATGAAATATTCTTGAAATTTTCACTTGTTAACTATAGACTTGTCCCTTGAAGATCAATTAGAACATATTTTAAGCTTGCTTAAAGTATTTTAAACTATTTGCAAAAGTTATATGATCTTCACTTAAGGTTTGTCTAATCCTTGTGACATTGGGTCACTCTTTAATAAATATCCTTTCTCTTCAATCAATATCCTACTCCTTTCATTGGATTCTTAAAATGAGCACATGTTTGGTATGTAGACCAAAATTGTTCAACATTTTTGGTAACTTGGCTTAGGTAGCATACATGCAATGCTCGATAACTCAAACCAAAATACATTACTCTTGGATCATTTACAAGACTGGGAGATATCATTTTGACTTGTAAATATAAATAATTCCAACATATAGGGAAAGAAACAAACTTGAAAGGGAAACTAACTTAATAAAGCAAAATTGCAACTAACCTACTAAATAAACTTGTGCAAACAAAGCACTTATTTGGGACAAAATAGAAATGAAATAATGTGTTAAAAAAAACTTAGATAAAAACCAAAATGACTAACTATGTATAGGGGACTTAGCTTCCTTAATATCAATACTTTAGATTGAATCCCATTGACTGAGATAAGAACCTCTTCACCATTCATCCTTGTGAGCTGGAAGGCATTATGGGATTTGCAACTAGAGTCTATGTATAAATCATTACAAAGAGAATCAAATTTCATGTGACTTCCTATCTTATCTCTATCCTCATTCCACTTGAGGACCAAATCTCCTTCTTGAAATCTTTTTGAAGAATCTCCTTTATCAAAATATTTATTCACCATTGCTTGATGGGCTTTCGTGGCCAACATGGACTGATGCATTTTCTCTTCTAACTCCATGAGCTTAGCATATATTATTTCCATTGGCTCATTGTCCAAAATCTTAATGTTATGCATTAATTCCAAATCAATGAATTCAAGATAAATATACATTCTTGCTTCCTTACCATATACTAGCTTATATGGAAAATTAACAATTGACCTCTTATAGGTGATCTTGTCAACCCACATAGATGACTTCAATTTGAGATTCCATGATCTCTGATTATATTCAATAATCATCCTAATGATATTTAATAAATTCATTTTATTAGACTCAACAATTACATTACATTAAATAATCATTTGATGAGGTACTTAGAAAAATACTATGTTAAACTACCCACTAGTTGATCTTAAACCCTACAAAAGTCATAGCATTGTCAAAAATTATGGTTGAAGGGACCCCAAATCTATTAAGCAAACCTTCATATAATTACAAAACATTTGTTTTGTTGGCTTCTTTTAATTATATTGCCTATATCCATCTAATAGATTAATATATGGTAGTTAGGATCCACTTGTATCCTAAAATTGAAGGGGGATTAATAAGACCAATAAATTCCAATCCCTATTAGACAAAGGGTTGATTTACTAAAATTATTTGGGTAGGTAAGGCTACACGCTTCATTTTTCCAACAAACCTTATACATTGTTTGCATTTTTTGACCCATGTATGACAATCACCAAATAAAGATGGCCGATAATACCCACCTCTCATGATCTTATGGGATGTGATCCTTGTTGAATAATGTCCACCATTTCCATCATGGAAATGCTCAAGTAAATTCTATCTTTTACTTAGCTTTATTCATCTTAGCAACATGTTATTGATATCCTTTTTGGATAACACATTATAAAAAAGAAGAAAAGGAATTGAATGCAATCTAAAATATCTCCTATTTGAAGGGGTGAGATGAGAAGGATAAACACCATCTTTTAAGTATCTTACCATATCTTGGAACTAGATGGAAGGTTAAGCCTAATAACTTTCAACTTTTTCATCATTTGACACTACAACCAGTTCATTAGCCTTTAGCAATTCTTGGGGTAGATGTTCACAAAGTCCTTTGCCTCTAATCAACTTTGCGACCTTGATCTCAACATCATATTCCATGACCTTAGTTATCCAACTAGCTCTTTTTTCATTTATATATTTATTTAGAAGGAAATATTTGACACTTGGATGTGAAATCATCAAATGTATCTTATTATTGGACATCAATTAAGTACCTAAATTTTTTAATAGACCTTATGACTAAAATCACATGTTTCTCAACAAAATAATACCTTATTTCATATTCCTTGAAGCCTTAACTGAATAAGGATATTGGATAATATAGAGTCTATTTATTCTATTGTATGAGCATACCTAAAATTGTGTCAATATTAGCATAAGTGTATAAGAAGAAATCCTTTGTGAATTCAAGGTTTAGGAGTGTAGGAGCATTGACTATAGCTTTCTTGTTCTATTAAAAACTTCATACTCCTTCTTTGGACCAACTAAAACTATGATACTTCTTTAGCATGGTTTTGAGTGGCCTATTTAAAGTATAAAAATTTAAAATGTATCTCCTTATGAAATTAATCTTGCCTAAATTTCTTTGTAAGGATTTCCTGTGTTTAGGGAAGGAAAGTGAAAGAATTGAGTCTATATTTTGAAATTACATATCCAAGAATCCTATCTTCATGAATAGATAAAACAAACCTTTTTGGATTCAAAGACACTTCAAATTCCCTACACCTTTCAAACACTTGTCTGAGATGAATCATATGCTCATTTTCATGGTTAGAGAAAACTATTATACCATCAAGATAAATAAGTATAAAATTGTTAAGGAGACATTGAAATTCCATGTCCATATCTTTATAAAATGTTTCTATAGTATTGGATAAAACAAAAGACATATTTATATATGAAAAATTTCCCCACTTTGTGGTGAAGGATATTTTGAACTAGTCTTCATTTTTAACCAAAATCTAGTTATATCCACTATAACCATCTAATAAGGATAAACTTTATGAACTTGAAACTAGCTATAAAATTTTCTCCATTGATGGAAATGGATAGTGGTCTTTAAGAGAGGCCTTGTTCAAGTCATGAAAGTCAACACATAGTCTTATTTCACCATTATTTTTCTATACTGGAATAAGGTTTTCTATCTAAATTGAGTACTTAATTCAAAATATTATAGTTGACTCAATGAGCTTATGTAGTTTAGCTCTCATCAAAGGTTTAAGATTTTGGTTAGTAGGCCTTTGTGTCTATTTAACTGGCCTATTCTCATCTTATAAATCAATGGTATGTTGAGCTAGACTTGGATCAAATCCTTTAAGGTCATTAAACTGCCATGAAAATATATCTACAAAACTTGAACATAACTCAATAAAAGTTTCTTTATCTAAATATGTGTAAAATTTACCTAGATTTAAGCTCTTAACAGTGTCAATATCCATATTTTCATAACGTTCTTCCTTGTTTGACAAAGAAAACTTTTATTGTCTTAATTCATCATCTCTATTGAATATATTTTCAAGGTTGACCAACCCTTTAGGTAACTTGTTTGTCTTTAATTACACAATCTAGTCACCATACATTTGAAAATGTTAGTCTTGGTTTCCTGAGGAGAATTTAGCTTGCTATTGTAAGAATCTAACAATCTAACTATCATCTTCAAATACTTCTCAATTATCATGGTTGTATGGGATATAAGGCCTTACAACTACCTCGATGTGTGATTGAACTTTTTCATTTTGTATGTCATCTAAGATACTAAATTATAACTCAATGGTAGCCAACATATGTGCATGCTTGTTTTTATTTCTTGATATGGTTTAAATATTGAAAGCTTTAAATTATTCAACTAGGTCCCATACTCTATGCTTATATGACCTAAGTAATGGGTTCTTACATATATTAAGTCCCTTTACTTGGTGAACTACTAGTTCACTATCTCTAAAAACTTGTAAAGAATTGACCTTCATCTTTCTTTCCCATTAAAAACAATGCACTAGTGCTTCATGTTTAGTTTTAGACACCTACAACTAGCCATCAATAACCTCCAATTAGGATTTTGACCAGTTTCCAACCAAGATGCACAATTTGGCTTAAAAACACTAAAACATGCTAAATGATGTGATATTGAAATATTCAAGTGCTAATTCTAGCTAAGGTATCCCTAAATGGGGTAATTAAATTTATGGCTAGCTAACTTTGATCAGATCATTTTGAGTCAAAATGCTAATTTTGCATAGGGTGCTCTGGATTGCTCTTTCCTATCAAATATTCTACATAAGACACATGCTTTTGTTATTTATTGTTGATAACTTTCTAAATGGTATAATGGATCCAAAACATGTAACATTGACTTCCAATTATAATCTAATCAAATTTTAGACTAGTAACAAGGCATTCTGATCAATTTGAGTAATTTGTGCACAAAGTGCTTAAACATGCTTAAGAGCTAATTAACCCAAATCAAGACCTAATTAAGAATTCCATGGAAACTTGTTAAATAATTTGTTTTGTAAATGAATGTTAAATAGCTACATCATCAAGTGACCTCATGTATTGGGAGGACATCCCTAGGCCATAAATTCCATAAATATCAAGATTCATGCCCTCCATTCCTCATCAATGCCTTCCATGATTCCCTCCATGCCTCTTAATTGCCCCTTCTTCCAATGTCATGATGAGGATAATTATAAACTTAATTCCAATAATTGGATTAGTCCTTAACCACACATCTCAATCTTGAGATGGATATTTTATGTTTATTCTAATCAATCTCAAAAATCTACAAATAGATAGGCCATGACATCATTTATAGGTTTTGGTAATGAAAAGTTATAGTGCATAAATGATTCCAAAATCCATTGTAATTAGTGTTACCATGCCAAATTAATTCCAAGCCAAGCTAAAATAAAGCCACAAGGTTCGAAGGAGAAGATTAGATAGCCAAGCCTCCTTTGATGAAGATATTATGAGCAAAAATTGAGCAAGCCACTATAATAATAATATTTAGAGCATCCTGTAGACACCTAAAATTGGCCACTAATAACCCCCAATCAGGATTTTGGCCAATTTCTACCCAAAATTTGTCCTAAAAACACTAAAACATGATAAAATATGTGAATATGGTGTATTAAAGTGTTGATTTTGGCTAGGGTATCCCTAAATGGGGTAATACAATTTATGGCCTAGCTAACTTTGATCAAATCATTTCGAGTCAAAATACCAAATTTGCACCTAGGTGATCAGGATTGCTCTTTCCTATCAAATATCTTTCATAAGACATGTGCCTTTATTATTTTTTGGTGGTAACATCCTAAATAGGATAATGGATTTAATGCATTTGACATTTCCTTCCAATTCCAATCCGATCAAATTTTAGACCAATAACAAGGCATTCTAATCAATTTGAGTAATTTGTGCACAAAGTGCTTAAGCATGATGAAGAGATAATTAATCCAAATCAACAACTAATTAATAATTCCATAGAAACATATTGAAAACTTATTTTTAGAAATGAATATTTAATATCTACATCATTAGGTGACTTCATTTCTTGGGAAGACATCCCTACGCTATAAATGCCACAAATATTAGGATTCATGCCCTCCATGCCTCATCAATGACTTCCATGATGCCCTATATGCCTCTTAATTTCCCCTTATTACAATGTCATGATGAGGATAATTAAAAAATTAGTTCCAAAAATTGAATTAATCCTCAACTACACATCTTAATCTTAAGATGGATGGTTCAGGTTCATTCTGATCCAATCCAAAAATCTATAAATAAAGAGGCCATGAACATCATTTTTAAGACTTGATAATGCAAAGTTAAATATAAAACTGATTATAAATCTTTGATTAATTAGTGTTATCATGCCAAATTTATTTCAAGCCATAAGCCAAAGGTGCCAAGGAGAGATGGAGGTAGCCAAGCTTCCATTGCCAATGACTTCATGAGCACAAGCCAAGCAAGCCACTACTAAAAAGACATTTGGAGCATCCAAAGAAGGTGAAGGAATTATTGGGTTTTATTCCTTAATTTTTAGTTGTGTTACTTATTTATTTTTGTCACCAAGCTCTCCCTTGTGTCTAGGCCTAGAGATGTTATGATATTATTGTGTTTCTTTCATTTTGTTTTCATTTTGGAGCTAACACCATACTAACCATCCTCTCTTGAGTCAAATTCCTAGATCACATAATGGTATGCTCAATGGCACTAGACACATCTCACACCTGAGGAAGATCATTTTACAACACTAAAATAATTATATGGACCTTTAAAACTCTTGCAAATTAATTTTCTAACTTTATTTTTCCATTTTTAGTTGCCATGGTTTTACACAGTAACTGATGTTAGCAAGTAAGATTGACATCGATTACATGGCTTAACCAATGTTGGTTAGCAAAGCTAACATTGGTTAGATTTTGGTTAGTCAAGGTAATTATCATCAGTTGTAATAACTGACATCAGTAACTATGTTTTTCTAAAAAAATAGACTTGAGAGATATTTTTCCAAAGTTCATTGTTTCAAACCAAAAAGAGCTTGAAAGCTAAAGGATATGATGACACTTTTGTTGCAGGACCAAGCTTGATATTTGGTCAAAACATGTTTAAATCACCTTTGCATGCTTAAAAATCAATTAGGAACTATGTTTTTGTGTTTAACAAAGGACTTAGATGTTTTGGTGAATGTTTTCAAAGTTTGAAAATAAGACCAAGGGGTCAAATGAACACTACCAAATATTTAATTTTGGGTTTAAAATTGAACACACTTGTCAATTATTATTTTCAATAGTTGTTTAATCAAATTTTTATTTGGAAAAAAGAGGATTGTTGCATGTATGCTCTTCCATTTATCTCTGTAGGGAACCCTTAGAATGAAAAGCACCATTCCTATTGAAAATAGCCTAGTCTAAGGCTTAGAAATAAAGTCATCTAAACCACTCATCAAAGTTTGGGTGAATTTGAAAATGACCCTAAAATCTTTCTAATTTCATGCTTTCTTTATTTTTTATGCATCTTGGCTTGCGAGAGGGACTTCATCACCACCCACAAGTTATTTAGGGAATCTTTAACTTGAGGTTTTATCTCTCAGCATTGACTTCATTTGGCTCCTATGGAGTTACACACGAGATGTAGTGACACTTTGGACATTGCACTATAATAAGCAAAAAATAGGATGTAGTGGTTACAAAAAGGACTAGACCTTTTTACAACAAGCCAAGTGATACAAACCCAAAATTTGTTCTTTTATTTTGCATTGTTTAGCATGAAAGTCATTATGCAATTGATTTCCCTAGATCATTAATAAAAATTTTAGATCTTAGATAAATCCCCACTTGCCATAGAAATATTATTGGTGCAAGGTATGCCTCAAGGTCCATGCCATAATACTATAATTTAAGATAAGGGGGGTGTAAAAACCTTAATATATAATGCACATTTACTTTTGGATGAACATTTAAATCCTCTCAAATGATGTATATTGATGGATTCCAATAATACCAATCAAACTTGTTAGTTTAGGATCTAAGAATGGTTAATTAGTTATTTTTGTCCTAAATTAAAGTCTTATTTGGAGTCAAACTTAGTGCAAACAAATAATATAAACCAAACACATACTCCAAATTTTCCTTTGAATAAAGAGGTGTTATGATCATCGATTTGCCTTGTTCAAAATTTCATCAAAACACTGAGAGCATATCATCCACTTTAGCATAGTTATGCTTCCCAATTGAGTCTAAACCTTTACCAAAGTTGTTTAAAGTCCTTCACTTATAATCTAAATTTGAAATTACACCTTTATAATTTCATAGGGTTGATGTGTTACATGGGTTTACCATTTGAACTCAACTTGAGGGAATTTAGGTTTAATTTCCAATTTAGGTTGAAGGTCATTCAAGACTTATAATCATTGTCATCATTTGATAGACTTAAGCCATTTTATGCTAAACACTTGCACTTTGAGTCTATGCACCATAACACTTTGAGTAAATAAAGGTAGTGTTATGCTTTAAAAATTATAGGAAAGCACCTTTGCCTTAGAGAGTTTTAGAAACAAACCTTATTATCACACCTTTTTGGGTAGTATAACATCGTTACATTGCCCAAAACATTTTGAATATTATATCATAGACCTTCTTGCATAGGGTTCAAATTTTTTCCTACATTTTTTACCAATCCAAGTGTACTTTTACGATATTTTGTCTAAAAAATGTATACTATTCACTTTTGTCTAGCTTATTTATTAAAATAACATAGTTTTATACCATTTTTTTATGAGAAAATAAACTATTGCTAAAGTACCTTTTGTTTCATACCTTATACCTAGTTGATTAAGTTTGTGTCCAAGAATCAAATGCCTAGTGTTTATGTTGACCATTTTTTGGGTCTAACAGGCAAAAAAAATCATCCCCTTCTTCCTCTAATGTTTTAGGCCATTTCATTTTTGATTTTGCACAAGTCTAAGAATTTCTATGGACTCTATAGGTCTAAATCTATGGACTCTGTAGGTCTAAATCTATAGACTCAGTAGTGTTTGATTTTCTATGGACTCAGTAGGGCTTTATTTTTATATGAACTTAGTAGTGAGTTTTTTCTATGAAATCTATAGGTGTAGTCTTTGACAGATGAAGAATCAATTCAGAGAGTGTAAGGTTTTGTAACGTTTCTTTGGACTCTTGTCTAAATAAATTCATAAGGAAAGAGGGCTAAAATGGTTTAGAAAACACTTTTCCTTAAGGTTGGAAGAGTGGTTCAATGACATAATATTTCTAAGAGTTAGCACCTTTGAACCATTGAACCAGTTCAATGCCTTCAATTCATTGCTTGGTTCAATCATCAGGTTCATTCCTTGGTTCAATCGGCTTAGTTCAATCAATTAGTTCACTGGCAAGTTCATTAGCTTGGTTCAACATGTTGGTTCAACACCTTGGTTCAATCAAAAGTTTTATTGCTTGGTTTAAACACTCAGTTCATTGAATGGTTCAATGAGTTTGGTTCAAAGGCTCAGTGCACA
Organism: Torreya grandis; assembly: GCA_037957365.1. Classification (NCBI taxonomy): domain Eukaryota; kingdom Viridiplantae; phylum Streptophyta; class Pinopsida; order Cupressales; family Taxaceae; genus Torreya; species Torreya grandis. The sequence goes on from JARHVA010002277.1 coordinate 1,821,011, forward strand.
GTGTTGAACCATTAAACTAGTTTAATGGATTGGTTTAATAGTTGGTTCAAGCGGGAAAGGTTCAAAGGATTAGTGTGTAGTGTTGAACCATTGAACCATTAAACCATGGTTGGTTTAATGGGTTGGCTCAATGGCTTGGTTCAAGGGGGTGTCCCAAAGTTGAAGGGTAAGTGCCCTTGCAAAGGGCAGTTCTAGGTTTAAGATCCCTTATGGAGGGCAGGAAGCATTTCAAAAGAAAAGAGCTACAAAGTCAAGTTTTCTTTAGACTTAGCATTAAAATGAATTCTTTCAAAAAATTTGTTTGAAAGAATTCCTTCAGACAAAAAGATTGAAGGAATTTAGAGGAAGGCCACTAGCCTAATGTAAAAGACCCAGGGAAGTCAAAGCAGCCAATTCCCATGGACTTTTTGTTCGCAGGAAAAATCTTGAAGCAAAAGAGACCCACAAAGAGGGCCAAAAGAAAAAGGCCACCAAAAGGTAGGTAACCTTGCGTGGGGCTCCCAATAGCCAATTTAAGGGTACCTCCTTATAGCTAAAGGGACACCTCCCCTTTGAGAGGGCCTAAATCCAAAGGAAAATTCCAAGCGATGATTAGTGAGTGGATGTCAAATTTAAGACGGTAAAATAGCCATTGGTTTTTGAATGCTTGCACGCTAAACATGGAAAGAGCCCAAGGAATGCAGTGACCCACCAGAAGATCACCCATGAGGGCTGAAGGAGCAGAAGGAGACAAAGTAGGAAGAAGAGAAAGAGCCCAGAGAATAAAGAGAGAAAAGTGCCAAGTGTAAAAATAGGCAGATAGCCCAAGTGGTGAAGGGAGGCACTGATTTAGGAATTTACTCCAACAGGTGATGTAGTGCCTGTGAATTGATTATTAGGTGTAAATGCTAACAGTGGAACCCATTTTTATTTATTTTTCATTAATGAGTAGACAAACTACGTGATCACCTTGAAGAAGTGGTCTTGCAAGCAGACAAATGGCGCAGCTCATAATTTCTCATTGATGTTTAAGTGGCTTGCTCTTCCCAATGACTAGAGCACAAATGGGTCATTTGGAAAAAGGGGCACCAAAATACGTCCTTCCTTCCTCTATATATTGGAGACTTGTCATTTGAAAAAAGGATATTTTCACATTTGTAAGGAAAAGCCCTAGCAAATTTTCACTTGAAATCAATAAATGCATTTTTACCTCTATTCTAGGTAGATATCTCTATGTGTGTCTGAGTGTTAGTTTGTGTTTTAGTCATTGATTATTAATGCTTCCATAGGTTTAACACCAACACACCTAGTGTCTATAAGGTGCCATTTCTATAGGTGACAAGGAGACCTATATTTGTAAGTGCAGAGACAGAAGAAACTACTACACAGTGTGCCTTTCTACAGCACCTTTGGTGAGTTTCTATTTTCTTTGTGTTTCATTAAATCCTCCACGTTAAGCTTCCTATAACCTAGTCCCTCTGCCAGTTTGAAGTGTACTTATGTGTTTGTCTAGCTTCAAGTGTGAGTGTGAGTAGGTAAAATCATTTGGTGCATCACCTCTTTTAGAGTAGTCTATTTTCTTATAATCCTTCTCCCTTTTCACCCCCCATTATATATCTATATACCTATATTAGCACTTATTGGGACAACTCATATGCATCAAAGGGAGATAGCCCTTACCTAGAGACTCTCCCCTCTGGCTTTCTAGTCTCATAGGTGAGAGGGGAGTTTCCATTTTGATGTGTGGAAGGTAGGAGCTCAGCCTCGTTGCCCTGAGTGTAATCCACTGAGTCAACAGTTTTTGGTATGCCTAGTGTGACATAATTTTTAAACTCAGTAAAGTTTTAGAATTGATGCTAGTCCTATTACACAAAATCAACTATTTTCAGCATCTAGTGACTCCACTAGTAAGAACTTCATTTTTTAAATCAAATACCAGTCTAACTTCCTATGCCTAAAGTCACCACATGGTCTGCTTCTAAGGGTATTCATTTTGATTTCATTGAGTTGCCTTTGAACTCAAAAAAAAGATTAAGGTTTGAGATGAGCCATCCTTATTTATCAAACCACCCTCTTAGGCCTATTGTGAGGAACACGTACACAGCAGGGCCATAGTTACATCCCATCATAGCTATGGCATTACCCTTTGCAACTTTTCGTGGTTAGAGCCCCTTGAATTTCCAACATTATGACCTAATTATAGGCATAGCCCTCAAAAGTGTGCCTTCTTTTGATGGAGAGGGGACAATTACAGTCATCAAACACATCATAAATATTGCTAACCTCTACAATATTCATAATGTTATAGAGGAAAATATTGCAATCAGATTGCTGGCATTGTCTCTCAAGGGTAAAGCTCTTGACTAGTATGGGACTTTGATTATAAATTCAATCAGGTCCTGGAATGAATTGGCCACTCACTTGATGGACCATTTTGGAGAAAAGAGTGACCATCTCTCTCTTGGTAAGTAGTTGACTACCATGAAAAGAGCCCCACATGAATACATGCAGGATTTTAATGCTCAATTTTAGAAGACATGGGATAGAATCCTCATTCTAGTAAGATCAACTTCTAGTTATGATTTATTATATTACTTAAGAGCATTGAATAGTGATATTACTATTATGATACAATCAATGGGAGGACATGTGTTACTTGCCACCTATGACATAGCCATAACAGCTAAAAATTGCTTAGTGCAGGCTAGGAAGATAGCTCCTAGACCCCATATGCCACTTTTCTCTAAAATGCTACCTCTAATTCAGACTATTACTCCTACATTAGCTCCTCTGCCTAGCATAGAGAAACCAAATACTACTCCATCTAATGAGCTTCATGAAGTTAAGAGTCTATTGTAAAGTATGTCAACTAAACTTGTGGCTCTTAAAAGGTAGCGAGCTCAAAGCAACTAACCAAACCAAGGATACCAGTATTATGGTCAAGCTCCTAAACCCCCTTTCCAAAATTACAATTAAGGATATGGTCAGCTTACTTAGACCAGACCCTTTCAAGGCTATAACCCAAGTGCCCCTTCATCATCTAAGGTCATGGTGCCCATTCAAAATAATCTAGTGTAGGAACAACCAAGTTGTTCAACCATGGGATATGGTCAGGAACAGGCTATTTATACAAATAAAATGATGATTTATTACCCAAGTGTGCAATAAAATTAGGGATCCACCCATTCCCAAGTCTTTGAGGCTCTAATATAACATAGCATGAGTAGCAATCAGGCCCAGCCTGATTCTACCCTCATGAATCATCTGGAAGGAGAATTTTATTTAGTGAATTATGTGGGTGCTATAGATAATCAGGCTAATTGTGTTACAACCAACACAAGATTTAAAAGGTGAGTAATGGAAGAAACCTAGGCTACTACCCAAATAGTAGCAATACCTTCTCCATCACACTCAAATCAAAAGGTCCCATGTTTTAGACCGTTGATTGTACCTCTAGCTCTTCGACCTACACCTCAGGCTGTACATAATTCTAAAGAAATTTTGAAGGAAGGCAACCCTCAATTCAATGTGGTTGATCAGATGAAGAAGCTACACATGAACATCTCCTTGTGGGATTCACTATCCATACCAGGGCAAAAAGACATGATACAAAAGGAATTGCATGAACTAGATGAACGAGCTATCCTAGCAAAAGCTGACAACATTTGATGATGAATGTATAGCCTTCCACCTCAGGTCAAACCTAAAATAAAGAGAAGGTTCCTCCTTTTTATGTGTCCTTATTCATAGGAGATTTCCTGGTGCATAATTTCATCATTGATAGCGGAGCAGGCACCTTGATGATGCCCAAATGTAGAGCTGACAAGCTGGGCTTGAAATACAAAGAGATGACCAGGGGAGTCCTACAGCTAGATGGAACTCTAGCAAAGACAATTGGGGTGGTGAGAGGTTTGAGCTTGATGTTGTATGATTACCTGAATTTCACAATTCTTCATGATGTGGTAGTGATAGATGTCCCTCCCTACTTTGCTATCTACTTATCCAGGGATTTTACATCCAAGATAGGTAGCTACCTGGCAGCTAATTGGTCTTAACTGGTTTTTAGAATCAAGTATGGGACTAAAGTGAAGATTGAATTCAAACCACTCCATAGAGATCATCTGAAACCTTACTTACTCAAGGAAGCCAATGTTAGCTATGCCATCATTTATCAAGAAGAGTCCCAAATAGACCAATCTCCATCCTTTGCCCTTAAAGGAGTTGCAGACCTGTTCTTAGATGAATGGGGAAGTGACAACTTTGAGCATGATCCCTACAAATTCATAGAGGAGGTGGGCCTTGGAATTTATTACATGCATGAAGAGGGTACTTTTGTACCAAATCTAATGAAGGTCAGTCAGGAGAGTTTAGGTCTATGGTAACTATTCTTTGATGGTTCAAGGAGTAAGTTGGGAGCTAGTGGAGGAGCGGTGCTAGTCTCTCCTTCAAAAGAGAGGTATTTTTTAGCCTTTTAGTTCTAATTTTCTTGCACATGCAATGTTATAGAATATGAATCCCTCATCCATGGCTTGAAGTGGCCAAGGAAAAGAGGAATCAAAGAGCTATAAGTGTTTGGTGATAGCAAGCTGATTGTTAACCAGGTAAGAGGCCAAAATTTGACAAACTCTCTACTGAAGCCCGACAAACATAGGCTATGGGACTTAGTGGAAAACTTTTACACTTTCAATATTACTTCCATCTCTAGAGAACAAAACTAGCAAGTAGATATGCTGGTAGCAGTTGGTGCCTAGTTCAATAATGATTAGGAAATAGGGTGAGACCATATCTCACGTCACTTGAAAGTAGTGATCTGGCCCTCCATACTTGATAACATCACCAACTAGTAGGTTTTCAATAGTGATCAGCAAATAACACTTTTCCTGTAAGAAGAAGTGGAATTTGCTACAAAAAACTAGGCAAAGTTACAGTAGGAATATGGCAGCCAAATTGTCTAGCTGAAGAACAATAAGCTTCCTAAAGGTTTGGTCACTCTAGAGAGTATCTTCAATGGAGATGACCAATTGAGAAGTGATAAGGTGTGCATTACAACAAAGGAGGAGCACCATGAGAAGGTGGAAATATTCAAGGACAAGCTACTTACACTTGGAAAAGTGTGCATAGATAAGGAAAGGTAGGCCTTCATCTTGTTGTGCCAAGAACTTGCTGACATCTTTGCTTGGGAGTATAGTGATTTGAAGGGTTTTGACCTGAGCTTAGCCTAGCATACCATTGAACTAGAAGAAGGCACCAAACCAATCAAGTAGAAGTAGAGGCTTGTTAACCCAATGATTGAGCCTCTCATGAATAAGGAGCTCACCAAATTGATTGATTCTAAGATAATATTTCCAATCAAACACTCTTCTTGGCTAGCCAATCTTGTTCCTATCTGGAAAAGAAATTGAGAGATTAGACTATGCATCAATTTTAGATATCTCAATAGAGTCTCTTTAAAAGACCATTATTATCTCCCAAGCATGGAGCAGATCCTTCAGATGGTGATAGGCATCGAGCATTTCTCCCTCTTAGATGGATATTTAATATATAACTAGATTTTGGTACAAGACTGTGACCATCACAAAATAGCCTTCACAACCAAGTGGGGAATGTTTGCTTACATGAAAATGCCTTTTAGACTATCTAATGTTGGTGCCACTTTCCAACGAGCTATGGACATGGCCTTCTAAGGCTTGATAAATAAGATTGTGTTGGTATATCTTGATAATGTGATAGTTTTCTCCAAAGACGTGAACCAACACATGAAACACCTTAGGTAAATCTTTGAGAGGTGTAGAGAGTTTGGTATCTCTCTCAATCCTAAGAAATGCATGTTCATTGTCCATGAGGGAAAGCTCCTTGGTCACATTATTTCTTCGAAAGGTCTAGCTATTGATCTAGAAAGAGTTCACTCCATCCTGGAGTAGTCCTTACCCAAGCACAAGAAAGGCTTGCAAAGCTTCTTCAGTAAGATAAATTTCATATAGAGATTCATCCCAAATTTTATAGAGATGGTCAAGCCATTGACATCTATGCTAAGGAAGGGTGAAGAGTTCACAAAGACAATATAGAGAAAATATAGTTTTGAAGAAATCAAGCAGGCCATAGCCTAAGCTCCTACTTTGATCAGCCTTGACTTCACCAAAGATTTCAATCTCTACACCTTCAGCAATGAAGAGGTAATCTCTTCCATGCTTACCCAAATAAGTGATGATAAGCTTGAGCAGCCAATTGAATATTTTAGCCAAGGCTTAGAAGGTTTTGAAGTCAGATACACATATGTGGAAAAGCAAGTCTTGGTAGTCAAGAAATTCAGACACATGCTGTCCAATAGCAGAACCCACCTCATGGTTCCACATCCTGGCATCAAGGATTTCTTGATCAACCAAGATCTAAATGAGAAGAGAGCAGGGTGGATCACTAAGGTGATGGAATATGATGTAGATATCAAGATCACCAAATTGGTAAGAGGGAAAGGCCTATGTGAACACCTCGCTATAGACTTTAAGTAGTAAAAGGAGGATAATCTGCTAATCCTTGATGCAACTATAGCAGAAGAATCAGTTGTCATGAAAGATTAGACATCAAATGTGAGGCATTTACTTCTCACTGGTGAGTTCCCAAACTCACTTGAGAAGACTAAGAGAAGGTATTTCAGACTCCAGTGTCTCCCTTATGCCCTAATTGATGGAGTGATCTTTAAGAAGGATCTCTTAGGAGTCTTTTTAAGATGCTTGGACTCAAGTTAGGCTGATAGGGTGCTATCTGAGTTTCATGATGGACCAACTGGTAGTCATTTTGCTCCTAGGGCTAATGCATCAAGAATAATGAGAGATGGCTATTTTTGGCTTACTATTTTTAAGGACACCCATGCCTAGGTAATAAAGTGTCAGAAGTGCACACTTTTTTATGGGAAGCAACGATTGGCTGACATACCTTTACAGCCTATTCAAGTGGAATAGCCATTCATGCAATGGGGCCTGGACTTCATAGGGATGATTAATCCTCCCTCCAGTGCTAGACACAAGTGGGTCCTGATCACCATAGATTATTCCATTATATGGGTAGAGGTTGTTGCTCTGAAGGAGGCAAATGAAAGTGCAGTCCTAGATTTTTTATGGGGACCTGGTGGCAAGGTTTGAGGTTCCAGTAACCATAATCTCAGATAATGCATTAGATTTTCTTGGTAACTAAAACAAGTGAATGGGTGCTGAGATATGGTCTATATCTCAACACTTCATCTAATTACTGCTCATAGGGAAATGAACTACCTAAGTCTACAAATAAGAACCTAATTAGGATCATCAAGTAGACCATGGAGGAAAATTAGAGGACTTGGCATGCCAAGTTGAAAATAGCCATGTGGGTAGATAGGGTCACCCCGAAGAGCGTAGTTGGTAACTCACCATACACTCTCATCTATGGAAGGGAAGCTAGGATCCCCATTTCACTCAAATTTCCAGCCTTGGTTCTCACTCACCAATTATGATTAGAAGAAGGAAATATCATGGAATTTAGATTATGCAAACTGATGGAACTCCAAGAGGCAAGGGACTAGGCTATGGCTTCTATGACCAGCCACCAATAGAAAGTGAAGAGACACTTTGACAAGAAATATTCATCAAAAGGTTTCTCTAAAGGAGACATTATCTTAAAATGGGATGAAGACTTAGCTAAGCCAAGAAAGCATGCAAATTTTGATGCCTTATGGAGTAGCCCATACATAATCACTCAGTGTAAGAATCATAATGCATTCCAACTCTCCAGGTTAGATGGTGAAGAACTATATATCCTAATTAATGGGATACATCTTAGGCATTACCAATGAGCCCCTTTTCCATCATGTATATATTTTCCCTTACTTTTCTCTTATTTTCCCTAAGTGCTTTCTGCACATGTTAGTAGTTTTCTTAGCTTTGTGTGTGTTTTCATTTCCTTTTGAGGTAAATCTTCATGATTGGTTCTAGATTTATTAGAGCTATTTCTAATCTTTAAGTTACAATCTGACCCTGTGCCCAATGGATTTTGAGGCAACTAGCTTCTAAGCATAGTAGGCATGCTTCCCTTGGGAGTCACCAATTTTTTGACTAGTTTTTGGGTCTAATAGGAAAAAAATTGGTCCCCTTCTTCCTTTGATGTTTTAGGCCATTTCATTTTTGATTTTGCATAAGTCCAAGAATTTTTACAGACTCTACAAGTCTAAATCTATTGACTCTGTAGGTCTAAATCTATGGACTCAACAAGGTTTGATTTTCTACAGACTTAGTAGGGCTTTGTTTTTCTATAGACTTAGCAATGAGTTTTTTATACAAACTCTATAGGTGTAATCTTTAATAGATAAAGAACTAGTTAAGAGAGTGCAAGGTTTTGCAAACCTTCTTCAGACTCTTATCTAAAGAAATTCATAAGGAAAGAGGGCTAAAATAGTTTAGAAGACACTTTTCCTTAAGGTTGGAAGAGTGGTTCAATGACATAATCTTTCTAAGAGTTAGCACCTTTGAACCATTTAACTAGTTCAATGCCTTTGGTTCATCACTTGGTTCAATCAATAGGTTCATTGCTTGGTTCAATTACCTTGGTTCAATCATTTCATCGGTAGGTTCATTGGCTTGGTTTAATGCATTGGTTCAATGCATTGGTTTAATTCCTTGGTTCAATTGGTAGGTTTATCACTTGGTTCAAACACTTGGTTCATCAGACAGTTTAATGAGCTCAGTTCAAAGGCTCAGCAGATAGTATTGAACCATTGAACCAGTTCAATGGATTGGTTCAATAGTTGGTTCAAGTGGGAAAGGTTCAAAGGCTCAGCATGCAATGTTAAACCATTGAACTATTAAACCATAGTTGGATCAATGGGTTGGCTCAATGTCTTGGTTCAAGGGGGCATTCCAAAGCTGAAGGGCAAGTGCCCTTGTGGAGGGCAGGAAGTATTTCAAAAGAAAAGAGCCACAAAGTCAATTTTTCTTCAAACTTAGTGTTTAAATGAATTCTTTCAAACTTTTTTCTGAAGGAATTCCTTCAGATAAAAAGCCCAAATTAATTTAGAGGAAGGCCACCATCCCAATGCAAAAGACTCGAGGTAGTCAAAGTGGCTAATTCCTACATACTTTTTATCCATAAGAAAAAGCCTAAACAAAAGAGAACCACAGAGAGGGCTGAAAGACAAAGGCTAGTGAAAGGTAGGTACCCTTGTGGGGGGCTCTTAGTGACCAATTGAAGGGTACCTCCCTAGATCTGGAGGGACACTTCCCCTTTAGGAGGGCCTAAAGCTGAAGGAAAAGTCCAAGCGATGACGAGCATGCGGACATCAAATTTAAGATGGTAAAATTGCAATTGGTTTATAAATGCTTATGCACCAACCATGGAAACATCCCAAGGAATGTAGCAACCCACCAGAAGATCACCCTTGAGGGCTAAAGGAGTAGAAGGAGATAAAGTAGGAAGAAAAAAAAGAGCCCAGAGAATAAAGAGAGAAAAGTGCCAAGTGTAAGAATAGGTAGATAGCCCAAGTAGTGAAGGGAGGCACTGATTCAAGAATTTACTCCAGTAGGTGATACAGTGCCTGTGAATTGATTATTAGGAGGTGCAAATGGCTAATAGTGCAACCCATTATTATTCATTTAACATTAATGAGCAGAAAACTGTGTGATCACCTTGAAGAAGTGGTCTTGCAAGTAGACAAATGACGTGGCTCATAATTTCTCATTGATGTTTAAGTGGGTTGCTCTTCCTAATGACTGGTGCACAAATGGGTCATATGTAAAAAGGGGCACCAAAAGGCCTCCTTCCTTCCTCTATATATTAGAGACTTGTCATTTGAAAAAAAGGATCTTTTCACATTTGTAAGGCAAAGCCCTAGCAAATTTTCACCTGAAATCAATAAATGCATTTTTACCTTTTTTTTGGTTAGATATCTCTGTGTGTGTTTGAGTGTTAGTTTGTGTTTAGTCATTGCTTCTTAATGCTTCCATAGGTTTAAAACCAACACACCTAGTGTCTATAAGGTTCCAATTTTTTAGGTGATAAGGAGAGCTGTATTTGGAAGTGCAGAGATAGAAGAAACTACTACACAGTGTGCCTTCCTATAGCACCTTTAGTGAGCTTCTATTTTCTATGTTTCATTAAAGCCTACCTATTAAGCTTCTTGTAAACTAGTCCCTCTGTCAGTTTGAAGTGTACTTATGTGTTTGTCTAGCTTCAAGTGTGAGTGTGATTAGGTCAAATCATTTGGTGCATCACCTCTTTTAGAGTAGTTTTATTTTCCTATAATCCTTCTCCCTTTTCACCCCCCCATTATATATCTATATACCTATACTAGCACTTATTGGGACAACTCAAATGCATTAAATGGAGCTAGCCCTTACCTCGAGACTCTCCCCTCCAACTTCACTAGTCCCACAAGCGAGAGGGGAGTTTCCATTTTGACGTGTGGAAGGTAGGAGCTCAACCTCCTTGCCTCGGGTGTAATTCACTATGTCAATAATTTGTTATAAGTGTTTCAAAATTGCTAGATTAAAAATTTCATCTATTTTCAAAGCATATATTTTGATACAATTTAGCCAAGAGTCCTAGTACATGCCTTATTTGAGCCTAGCTTTTGACACTGTGTTTGGCCAAAAGACCTAACAAATTTTAAATTCCTATATTAGATTGATTTGAAACACTTTGAACATAGAGTTTGGAATTTTGATTTCTAGGACAATTTACTTGCTTATCTTTGTGTGAATAGTGAAATGTTAGATACTTCACTCTAGCTTATTTCCTCACAAAAATTTGCATAAACCTCTCAATCCTTTTAAAAAATCTAGACCAAGTTGGGACATCATCTATTTTAGACATTGTCCTTTTTAGATTTTGAATAACTCTTTGATCTTTTATCACAAAACCATTGACTATGGATCCCAACATGTATTCCTACACTCATAGTGGACTCATGTACAATCCAGGGATTAGTAATGTGGTTACATAAGAAGAAATGGTGCAAAACCTATATGTGAAAAATATTGCTTATGAGATGGATTTGTATCCCTCTTATAATAATCAATCAGTGTCACAAAGCCAAGATCTATTGGCCAACTATCTAGTTAACATGCCACCTTATTCAAAATAGGACCAAGAGTAAACTATGTAATACCTTGTTACAATACCTACAGTGGATGAACCTATACCTCAACAGTCATATTATACTAATATGGCTTCCACATATGATCCATTTTTGTTTAAGTGACATTTATTAGAGAACAAAGATGAGATCTTGGTTAAATCCATCGAGGTAGGGGCTAAGTTTCCAGTAGACTTCCCACATAAAAATTTACCAAGTCTATTAAGAGTGCCCCACAATATCATTTATGATCAACAAGTTTCTTCTAGCAATTTTATGGCTCTAGTCTAAACAACGTACCAAGATCCTAATATATCTTATCAATGAAAAAACATCATGGAAGAAAAATTTAACCAAATGTAAATAGAATATCAAACATATCTAAATCTAGTACATGATTTCAATCAGATGAACATTGTAAGTAAGACTCTCATTGACCTAATTCCTTCAACAAGAGTGTTGATAGAGTTAACTATACAAGATAATCTAAATTTTGACCCATTCATACCAAATTTTTCAATACATAACTTGATGCATATGCCCATTGTTGAAGAAGTGTCTTCAGTCTCTACACTAAATAGTGATCGAAATGTAGTAGATAATGTGCAAACAATGTCCATTCCTAATCAAAGTAGTACTAATGTGAAAATAACTAGCCAATAACATGTGCTTATAGTTAATCCTATGAATAGGTCATCATACAAAGGAGTGGGAGTTTCTACACCCCAACCTCAACTGATTACTTCTTCAAATGTATAACTTATGGGATTAGGTAATCAAATAATGGCTGATATCATGCCTCAATGATAGAATGTGATGAGTCCTACTCCTCAACAAGTAATGAGTAGTATTCCACAAAAATAGGCATAATTTAGTGTATCAACATAGTAGAGGACAAATACATTTCCACATCAATCAAGGGAAAGAAAATTTCCACCTCACAAGGTAATGACAAACATTACTCTTTAGTCATATACTAATATGCCAATCCAAAAACAAGAAATGACTAGTCAACAAGGTGAAAATATTAGTCAATGATAGATGTCAAATACATAACCCACTTTCACTTCCTCATAGGGATTTTTGCAACAAGGAGATCCCCATGTTTCTTAGGTACTTACTAGATAACTATTATTTTAAAATGTGCCATAAATCTAGAGATAAGGTCTTGGTCTACAAGTTCCCACTCAACATGAAGGTTTGATTAGTTGATAGCATGTCCCTTTTCCACCACAATAGGAACAATGTAGTTATATCCCTCCATCCCAACCACAAAATCCTCTAATTCAAACCTTTTATCACCAACCGAAACTAGAATATCTCATAACCAAATGTGTAATTTCAAGTACATCCTAATCCACATAGGCATATTCTTGGTCCATTCCACAACCAAGAAAATATACCACAATAGGTAGCTCCATCATACCTTGGTTAAAGTGTTCTACTTGTGACCTCCCAACCATCTACCTAAACCCAAATTCTCCCTCAAACCAATATTCCTTCTAGTTTCGTATCCTAAAAATTACAATAGATGAAGGATGTAATTGCTACCATTCAAGCTAGTAAACAAACTAAAAAGTTTGAATTAGATGAAATATGTTCCTATCCATTCAACATGGAGTATTTTTAGATACCATTTCCTCTAGGATATGAACCATCAAACTTCGATAAATTCAAAGGGAAAGGTGACCCTAAGGCTCATTTGACCAAATTCTTCATCGCATGTCAACTAGTGGCATATAGTGACATATATATTTTGTTTTTATTTCTAATAAGGTTGGATAGACAAGCCTTAGAGTGGTTTTTAAATTTTCCAAAAAAATTGGTAATGGATTTTGATGATCTTTTTGATAATTTTGTGTAACACTTTTCCTATAATCTCGAGCATGAAATTTCATTGATGGATTTAATGCAAGCAAAGAAAAAGAATGGTGAGAGTTTTACAAGTTATTTACAATGATGGAGATCCCTTGAAATTCATTTCACCCATATTTTAATAGATAAAAAATTAATTGCTATGTTTACCAAAAAATTGCATAGTGAGATAGCTTATCATTTGGAACTACAATGTGCACATACATTCAAGGAGATCATTAATAAATGTTTTTTGATCAATAGGGAACTAATCAATAAAGGAGTAATCAATATTAATTAAACTAATAAAAATCATGGTACCAATTAGGGAAATGACCAACATCCCATCCAAGCATAAGCATCTTAATCGACATAGGCCAATAACCATGAAAGATCAAAGTAATTCAATTGCAATAAGAATGTTATGGGAAATGGAGTAATAAAATCCCATCATGTGTAAATTGTGCAAACATCATCTACACCACATTTTCAACTTAATCCTACTCAACTAGTGATGTAATCACAACAACCAAAACCTACACAACCATGCCTACACATTGTGTCTTTAGTGACCTAGGATAACCTATTGAGTCTATATTTCACAAGCTTGTTACCACTAATTTGGTTAGTTGGCCTATACCAAAGCATTATTCATAAGGAATTACTTATCCTAATTGGTACCATGAAAATGAATTATATGATTATTATCAAGTCAATGGGCATAATCTATGAAGATGTGTCCAAATCAAGCATTAAGTTGAGAATATGTTGGAGAATGGGGAGATAAAATTGAATAATGGTGTTTCCACTTCTAATCAAACTCTTTGGATCTATCAAAACCCATTTTCTCAACATAATAATAAATAGTAGAAAATCATTCAGTAATAATAATAATGGCCAATGCAGTTACAAAATCAATAGTATCAAAATTTAAGGCTAAACCAGCAAAATTGACAAAATTAGTTAGCAGAACCCATAGTGACATAACAATGGACAAAACCAAGGTCAAAATGGTAACAACCAAAAAACCTACCATGCAATTTCACATAAATACAATAGGGTTATACATCATATTATGGGGGGTAGTGTTAATACCATCTTCATTAATCCTAGACCAAAAACTAATCAATCTAGATTATTGCTAAACAATAACATTTAGCTAAATTACAGAGATAATCCTTCTTTGACCTAGAAATTCATACAAGCAAACAAAAAAATTAGGACTTCCCCTTTTAGACCTTATATTGGAAACTTCTCCTTGCCATGTGACCACATGTAAGTGCATAGATAACTAAGACTTGTCCTATGTAGTCCCACACCATTACCAATATTAGTTAACAATAATGGTCTAGTATTTAGTCTTGATTATGAAATCATAACTCAGAGGTCAAAAATTACTATCTCATGACCACAACCATTTGCCACTTTGCTTGTTATCCAACCAATCATTCATCCTTAAAATAAACCATTCACTATTGACCAAGACAAGAAGTTTAATATTGTGGAATAATTGCAAAAAACACTAGCATAAATTTGTATTTTAGATTTCTTGTTAACATCAATAATACACAAAAACATCTTGAATGAGTTCTTGACCCAATCCACTAGTGATAGTGACATATCCCCTGATAACTTTCAAGATTTTGTTAGACACCTAGCTCTAGCCTAACAAGTCACATTCAACGTAATCTATATGTCTTCCCTTGGCCCACTCCATAATAATCTATTATACATAGTTTTTTATATAATGTGATATAAAGTGAAACATGTCCTTATAGATAATGGATCAGGCCTCAACATAGTGTCCCTAAAGCCCATCAAGCTTCTTGGGTATTTAATGATATATCTCTAACAAAAAACAATAACCATCAAAGCTTATGATAATCAAGAAAGAGAATCATAAGGCACCGTTAGTTTGCTAGTTATCATTGGGCCTTTGAACCATGCTAAACTTTGCAATGTGCTTGTTCTTGAGTTATCATATAACATGATTCTAGGTAGGCCTTGGTTACATGAGATTCATGTAGTCCCATCAATGTTTCACCAATGTATCATGTTTTCCCACTCAGGGATGAAAGTGCATATTTTAGGATATTTACACCCATATGATCACTACAAGCATCTTGAGGTTGAATTTCAAAGCTCTAATTATCAGCATGGTATGAATCTAAGTTCCAAGTAGGATAAATGAGAGCCTATACTTATTGATCCTTCACCAGATAATTGTATATATCCTAATACCTAAGATTTCCTTTCCCACATGCTACCTTTTTAAGCTTCTAATAATTTTACCATTTTTGATAATAGACTGAGAGAGTATGTGACCCATGATACATTTCATATTGCCAATATTCCTCAAAATTTAAAAACCTTTAGGTGACCTCAAGTCACCCCACATATGTAAAGATAAGAGACCTGCCACATTTGTATCAGCATCTAGCATAGAACCTGACCCTCTTGAAGGGGATGAATCATGGTTATACAATGATAACCAACCTGATTTTTATAAAAATGCCAAGTATCTTATTCTTAATAGGATCATGGAGCATCATAATTATGAAGGAAGAGGCCTTAGACCAAATCAACAAGGAACCATCAAGCCAATTTACATTACTAATAATGAAAGATGTTATAGAATTAGATTTAAACTACCTGCAGGTGACCCCACATATCTTATTCAAACTTCTTCACTAGCGACTAGTGATGATGATACCGATAGTGAAGTAGAGTTTGATCATAGTCTTACCTTTGATGACCTAGCTAAAAATAACTTATTTGATAACAATGCTATTTGTACCCCTACCTTTGTCATTCATCACAACCATTTGATATTATATTATCCCCAACTAAGAGATTTGGACCAACAAGAATCTAGTCTATCGATTAATGAGTTTTAGAATGATGAGGCATTATATGACTTTTTAGGTCTTAGAGATAATGTTTCATTGGGAGATGACAAATTAGGGTTCTCAATCATATCGAATCTTGTAGCCTATTTTGGAGAGCGAGTGAATACCCTTAGATAAAAAAAATAAGTAAAGCATGAGGGTCCCAAAGTAAAAACCTCATTGAGGCACTTTTTGACCAAGGAAAAAGTAAAGATAAAGGCTAGTCTAGTGGTGAAAACTTGTTTCAGGGACTATTAGATGGATGTGTTCATTATTCTTCAAATTTAGACTAAGAGACCACCAATGATGAACTTGCCTATGGATTATAGTTTATTTTTGAGAAACGAGTATTTGATCCAATTCTTGAAGAATTTTTCATTATTTTTGTCACATGGCTAGATCTTCCATTAGGGGACTCAGATTCATCATGCCTAGGAGAAGTTAAAGATCAAGTCCTAATGGAGGACCCTACAATAATTCAACAACTTAAGTCACTTCCTACTATCCTAGAAGATGGTTTTACCCTTTTATTTGAAGCTACAATAGAGGTAAATATTGGGATTCCATTACACCTAAAATGGATAAAATTAGGCACATCCCTCATTGAGGAGAAACATGACATATTTATATCTTTGTTGAGAAAATTTGTAGATATCTTTACATGGGCCTATTCTAACATGCCATGTTTAGACCTCACCTTAGTTTTGTACCACCTTATGCTTAATCTTGATACCAAATTGGTAAAGCAAAAGTTACATAAGATGCATCCTCACATTGATTTATTGGTAAGTAAAGAGTTGGAAAAAATATTAAAAGTAGGATGCATTCAATTTATTAACTACTTAGAATGGATCTCTAATGTGTTACTTGTTAGTAAAAGCCTTGAAGGGGTCATAATTTATACTAATTTTCAATACATCAACAAAGCTTATCCTAAAGATGATTTTCCCTTGCCTAATATTGACATGATCATTGAATCCATAGCTAGTTATGAAATGCTTTCACTCATGGATGTATTTTCAAGATACAACTAGATTAGAATAGCACCAGCAAGACCAACATAAAATAGCATTCACCACTTCATGGGGAGAATTTTATTATTAGGTAATGCCATTTGGACTTAAGAATGTTGGAACTACATATCAAAGGGTCATGACTGTCATAATCCATGAGATGATGCATGATATTGTTAAAGACTATGTCGATGACATATTAGGAAAATCTAAAACCAAGGCTGACCATCCATCATTGTTGCATAGGATATTTGAAAGATTATAGGAGTATAAAGTTAGACTTAATCCAAATAAATGTTTGTTCAGTGTAAATTTAGGAAAATTAATTGGCTTCATCATGTTCATAGAGGTATTGAACTCAATCTAGATAAAGTTCATGCTATAACCAAGATGCCACCACCAACCAATTTAAAGCAACTCCATAGTTTACATGATAAGATCCAGTCAATCTGACACTTCATCTCTTAGTTAGCAAACAAGTGTCATCCATTTACACAACTTTTAAAGAAGGGAGCTGCATTTCACTAGGACGATCACTACCAAATAGCTTTTCTACAACTCAGATACTATCTTGTTAATCTACCTATTTTATTACCTCTTATGCTAGGAAAGCCATTTTTGTTATACCTATTAGTTATTAATCATGTTCTAGGGGAACTCTTGGCTCAACATGATGACAAAGGAAAGGATCACATTGTATACTACCTAAGTTATACCTTGGTTACATATGAACGTAACTATGCACTTATTGTAAAAGATTATCTAGACATGGTCTTTGCAGCTTAGAAACTATGCCATTACCTATTGAATAATAAGAACATTTTCATTTCAAAAGTAGAGCCACTCAAGTATCTACTATCTAAAATAAATGTGCAAGGAAGAATGGCTAAATGGATCATGCTTCTCAGTGAGTTTGACATAGAGTATGTCAATCATAAGGTAATCAAGGGATAAGTTATTTCAGATCAACTTGTTGAAGCACCTCTCATAGACACACAACCACTCACATTTCTATTTCTTGATGAATCTATCATGAACATTATTGACACACCCCTTGAGGAGCAACCTTGGAAACTATATTTTTATGGTTCATTCACTACACATGGATTAGAGTTAGGACTATTGTTTATTACACCACAAGGGGATCTAATCTGTAAATCATTTATAATCCAATTTCCTTATGCAAACAACATGATTAATTATGAAGAACTTGTTGCAGGACTTCAATAAGTAGTGCATTGGAATATATCTCATCTCCAAGTTTATGGTGATTCTCATTTAATCATCAATGAGGTTACAAATCATTTTTTAGACTAAAGATGACAAGTTGGTTCTATATAAATCCATGGTTGACAGTCTTAAACAAAAAATTGTCAATATTTAGTTTGGGCACATACCAAGGGCTAGTAACAAAACTATAGATGCCATGGATACTATTTGTTGTCTAATTTAACAAATAGATAAAGCTAGAGAGTATCAATTCTTGATCAAGAATTTTTTAGCACCAAATCATGAACCTTCAACCAATGACATGATTTGTGATGCTATTGGTCCTAATTATATCTGGTAGTTAGACCTTGACAACTACCTTCATGACAAAATTCTACCACCTAACCTATCTAAAAAACAAACCAAAACCTTCATTCATCATTCCACTCATTATACTCTACTTGGATCCACCCTTTACCATCGTAGTTTTGATGGAACTCTGCTTCATTGTTTAAACTTAGTAGAGTCTACATTAGCATTAAGAGAATTTCATGAAGAAGTGTGTGGAGATCATTCTAGTGGGGCAGTCCTATCTAAAAAAAATTTGTGTACTAGTTATTATTGGACCAAAATGGACACAAATCCATTTCCTACATAAAAAAGTGTGACAAATGTCAATCGCATGCTAATCTGATTCATACCCTAGCAAAAACTCTAAAATTTATGTTGACACCATGGCTATTTTCTACATGGTAACTTGACCTCATTGGGAAGATTAACCACACTTCATCTGACAACCATAAACATATCTTTACTACCATTAAATATTTCACTAAGTGGGTTGAAGCTATAGCTTCACTTACATGACTAGAAAGCAAATTTCTAAATTCATTTTCAACCAACTCATTTTTCACTACGGTATCCCGTCTGACATTATATCTAATAATGGAATATCACTAAAGAGCAAGGATGTATAATATCTATGTACTAAATACAACATCACACAACATTTTTCTATAACATATTACCATCAAGGTAATGGCCAAGCTAAGGCACCCAACATAACCATTGTCAACATTCTCAAAAATATTATCAATGATGTTGATCATGATTGACACCTCTAGATATTCCCTACCCTTTAGGCATATCGTACCAATCATCATACCCTTACATGAGCCACTCCATACTTATTTATTGTATTAAAGTCATCCTTCCCATTGAGGTCAAATTACCTTCACTATGCATCTCTTTTAAGTATGTCCTAGATGATCATGACTATCAAGTAGCTTGCCTGCAAGAGCTAGATCTACTTGATGAAAAATGCACAACCGTGTTCAAAAATATTCAAGCATATCAAAACCAACTCAAAGGCCACTATAATCAATGTGTTAAGTATAGAAAATTTAAACTTGGTGATATTTTTATTTAATAAAACCAAAAGAATACCATGGCTAAGAAGAATTATAAAGGGGAATTTTAACCAAACTAGAGAGGGCCTTTCATCATCACTATAGATTATGGATCAAGAGCATACATGCTTGCACACTAGATGGGGATGAACTTCTAGAGCTGATGACTATTATTCATCTCAAGTGGTACTATGCTTGAATGCTAAGGTGTATTGTTTATAAGGATCATTTAAATTATGTCATTTTATCATTATTATTCTTTATACAAATACCATCCTTATCCATCTATTCGTCATATCCACTTTCTAATTCCATTTTATCGACCCAATGTCTTCTAAAGCTTAGATTGCTTGACCTTGATTTTTATCATTTATTACATAGTTTCAAAAATAAGGTATCTAATAAATTCATTATCTAGTTCAAGTACTTTAGATAGAGAACATATTTTGGGATAGTGTGATAGAAGTTTTAGTAGTTGCATCCTTTATTTGTTATTCCTTTCTTACCACCAGTCTTGATACTAATTATAACCACTTTTGGGAAAATTATTATTATTGATCTATGCCATTGTATCCTATTTATAACCACCTATGGGAAAACTAGGGGTAACACTAAGCCTTGATGTACTAACTTACCACTTCTTATTCCTTGATGTTCCTTTTTACCAACTATGCCTATTTTGTTTGAATTGATTGCTACACTAGTTGAGTTCATCCACTATAAGGGCAAAACTACGGTGACATGAGGTCCTACTCTAGGACTATGTAGGTAGCAATTAATACTTGTTGAGTTTAGCTCAGTCACCCTTCTCCACCATGATTTTTCCATTTTGTGAGCAACCTAAGCCACACTCTCACCATTTTATGAGTAACCTAAGTTTGAACACTCTCACCATTTTATGAGCCTGAACCATTTGGTGTCTCATCATTCTTGATCAAGTTGAGATACCTCAAAAAAATTCAAAAAAAATTGAAAAATCATTAGAAAAGAACAAAAATATTGAGCACTTCTTTACCTTAAGGATTCTGAGAACCCTTACTAAGTTATAAGCAAATCACTTATCATTTAGTTTACCCATCCTTTTTGGCCTTTTTCTCTCATGCACTTGCCATTTTCCAAGACCATTCCTATTCATCTATCACATCCATTCTATTTTTTTCATCATTTATCATTTTCTTCCCATTCATTAGGAGAACTACATTTGGCCTAAAGTTTTTTATTGGATATTACATCCATAGAACTATGTAGGTAGTGTCCACTTGCCTAGTGCATATGGAGATAGATCAACCACCCCATTAGCTTTCTTCTATTCCCGCATTTTTTTTTTAATTTTTCACCTATTTTTTAGGGGTAATGTTCGTAGAGTTTTCTGTTTGTTTATTTTTGCTTATTTTGTTTGTTGGTTTGCCTATTTATTTGCTTTCAACATTGTTACCTTGATTCAATTTATGTGTGTTCATTGAGTGATTCCTTACCCACACTTATCCTTTATTTCATCCATATTCATATGTTTACATTGTCATCATGGTTTCTATCATTGGTGCATTATTTTCTATTGAGTATTAGATTACAAGAGTCAGTCCTCATGCATATTTCAGCCAAGTTCTCATGATGTTAGATCATGATGCCTACCAACACATGCTATAATAAACCTTAGCTTCATGAAGTCTATTAAGTAATGGTAGCATCTCCTCAGCACCAACATCTCGATTCAATTCTAATATAATACCAAATAGAGTAATTAATCATGAAATAATTTCAACTTTTATTAGTTTAGATGAGCATCTCCCTACTAGCAGGTTGTTCTAATTCATCATTACCCTCTGTCTTAAGTTATCATCATCCTTGGCCAATTTTATAATTTTTTCCATAATTGAGGTCCAATGATTATAACCACCTATGAAAAAATCATTACACACCATTCCACCTGCATTTCTCAATGATTATAACCACCTTTGGGAAAATCATTGTGTTGTCACCACTTTACTTTTTCTTCCCATACAAGGGCATGTTGTTTTTTGTCTATCCTAACTAGGGCAGCTGCATCTTCTTGATGATTATAACTACCTTTGGAAAAATCATTGTGTTATCATACCATGTTGCCATTATCAAGGTAAAATGCTTATAACTACCTTTTGGTAAACCATTGTACACCATCCCACTTGCATTCTCAATGACTTTGACTACTTTTTCAATATCATTATGTTTTTACGCCATCATCTTTCCTTTATTTGGTCCCCTCATTTCACTTCTTTCTTTTCAAGGGACCGTTTGCCAACATACTTATGCCAACCATCCCCTCAAGGGGGCATCATATAGTTAGTTTATCATCAATGCAGTTTTAGGCATACATGACCTTTTCAACCAAGGAAGGTAAAATAAGGTTTCTTTACATTTTAGTTGTGCGTTTTATTCATGTTTGTTAACTAAGCTCTCCTTAGTGTCTAGGCCTAGAGATGTTATGCTAGTCAGTGTATTTCTTTCATTTTGTTTTCATTTCAAAATTAACATGATACTAACCATCCTATCTTGAGTCAAATTCTTAGATCATATATGGCACACTCGATGGCATAAGATGCATCCCACACATGAAGAATACCATTATGAAACTTTAAAATATTCATTTGGATCATTAAAACTCTTGCAATTTGATTTTATAACTTTATTTTTCCATTTTTCTTTGCCATAGGTTTACACAGTAACTGATGTCAGTTAGTAAAATTATCATTAGTTAGATATCTATCATTGGTCACTATTGGTATAACTAATGTCAGTTAGATAAACATCATCAGTTAGTAAGTGTAATTGTCATGAGTTATATAACTAACATTGGTCACTATGTTTTTCTTAAAACACAAACCTGAGAACTCTATTTTAAAGTTCATTATTTCAAACCCAAAATAGATTCAAGGGTAAAGGACATGCTAACATTTTTATTATAGGACCAAGCTTGACATTTGCTAAAAACATGTTTAGATCACCTTTTACATGCTTAAAAATGAATTAGGTACCTTGTTTTGGTGCTTAATGAAAAATTTAGATGCTTAAATGAATGTTTTCAATGTTCACAATCTTAAGACCAAGGGTTCAAATGAGCACCACCTCATTTTTATTTGGGTTTAAAAATGAAATCATCTTTCCAAGTTTTTTGTCTTCAATAGTTGCTTGATCTAATTTTTGTTTGGTAAAAAGAGGGGTGTTCCATGTATGCTCTTCCATTTTTCCCCTTTAGGGAACCCTTGGAATCAAAAATGCCATTCCTTTTTCAAGTATCCTATTCCAAGGATTTGAAATAAAGTCATCTAAATCACTCCCCAAAAAATCATCAAAGTTTGGGTGACCTTGAAAATGACCCTAAAGTCTTTCTATTTTCATGATTTATTTATTTTTATGCAAACATTGTTTATGAGGAGGAATTCATCACCTCTCATGAGTTATTTAGGGAATCTTTGACCTAGGGTTTCACCTCCTAACATTGAATTTATTTGGCTCCTAATTGGATTTGTACATGGGATGTAGTGGCACTTTGGACATCACACTACACTAAGCAAACAACAAGATGTAGTGGTTGTAAAAAGGACTAGACCTTTTTGTAGCAAACCAAGTGATATGGACCCAAAATTTGTGATTTTATTTTGCATTATTTGGCATGAAAATTATTTTTGAATTGATTCCCCTAGAATGTTTGGAAACTTGTTAGATCTTAGACAAATCCCCACTTGTCATGGAATTATTATTGGTGCAAGGTACATCTCAAGGTTCATGTCATAGTACCATCATTTAAGAGAAGGGGGGTGTAAAAACACAACCATATAATGCACATTCACTTTTGTATGAACACTTAAAATCCTCTCAAATTATGTATATAGATGGATTCCAACAATACCAAGCAATATTTCTAGTTTAGAGTCTAAGAGTGATTAATCAGTTAAGTTTTGTTCTAGATTAAAGTCTTATTTAGAGTCAAAACTTTATGTAAACAAACAATTCAAACTAAGCATATGGTCCTCATTTTTCTTTGAACAAAGAGCAATTATGCTGCCCATGTGAGATCATCAATTTTTCTTGTTCAAAGTTCATCAAAAGCTTGGGAGTCATATCATCCACTTTGGCATAGTTATGCAACACAATTGAGTCTAGACCTTTACCAAATATGTTTAAGTCCTTCACTTATAATCTAAATTTGAAATTTCACCTTTATAAGTTCATAGGGTTTATGTGTTATGTGGGTTCACCATTTACACTAAACTTGAGGGAACTTAGGTTTAATTTCCAATTTGGGTTGAAGGTTGTTTAAGACACATAATCCTTATCATCACTTGATAGACTTAAGCCATTTTTTTCTAAATAGTTGCACTTTGATTCTATGCACCATAAATATTTAGAGTCAAGAAAGGTAGTGTTATGCTATCAAAAGTGTGGGAAACTATCTTTGCCTTAGAGATTTTTTGAAACAAAATTTTGTGTCACACCTTTTGGGTAGTACAACATTGTTACACTGCCCAAAACATTTCAAATATTGTTTCATAGACTCTCTTACATAGAGTCCAAATTTGTTCCTACATTTTTAGACCAATCTAAGTGTACTTTTGTGATCCTTTATCTAGCATAGTTATATCATTCACATTTGTCTAGCTTATTTGTTAAAAGAACCAAGTTTTATACCATTATTTGTGAGAAACTAAACTATCTCGAAAAGTGCCTTTTGTTTCATACCTTATACCTAGTTGATCAAGTTCATGTCCAAGAATCAATTGCCTAGTGTTTGTTAGAAGTGTTTCAAATTTGTTAGATTAAAACATTCATCTATTTTCAAAGTCTAGCTTTTGATGCCATTTAGATAATATTCCTATCATATACCTTGTTTGATCCTAGCTTGTAATGCCAAATTTGTCTAAAATACCTAGTAACTTTTAAATTCCTAGATTAGCTAATTTGAAACACTTCAACCTTAGAGTTTGGCATTTTGATTTTAGATCCATTTACTTGATTATCTTTATGTGAATAGTGAAATGTTAGATAATTAATGCTAGTTTGTTTCCTTACAAATATTTTCATGTACTTTTTATTCTTTTTTATGAATCTAGACTAAGTTAGAACATCATCTATTTTAGATATTATCTTTTTTAGAGTTTGTAGAACTCTTTTACCTTTTATCACAAAGCATTGATTACGGATCCCAACATGTATTATTAAACATAGTGGACTCATGTAAAATCCATAGATTAGTAATGTAGTTGCACAAGAAGGAATGGTGCAAGACCCCTCTGTGGATAATATTGCTTATGAGATGGATCCGTATCCCTCTTGTAATACTCAATTAGGATCATAAATCAAAGATCCCTTGGCTAACTATTTGGTTAACACACCACCTTATTTAGAATAGGACCAAGAACAAACCACCCAATACTTAGCTATAATACCCATAATGGATGACCTAGTTCTTCAACAGTCATATTCTACTAATACAACTTCCATGTATGATCCATTTTTGTTTGAGTGGCATTTATTAGAGAAAAAAGATGAGATTTTGGTTAGAGACATAGAGGTAAGGGGCAAGTTTCTAGTAGACTTCCCCCATGAAAATTTACTAAGCCTAGTAAGAGTGCCCCACAATATCATTTATGATCAATAGGCTTCTTTTAGCAATGCTATGGCTCTAGTCCAAACACACATCAAGACCCTAATATATCTAATAAAGGTAAAAACATCATTGAAGACCACTTTAACCAAATGAAGATATCATATTAAACTTACCTGAATCTAGCACATAATTTTAATTAGATGAACATGATGAAAAAACCTCTTATTGACTTAGTTCCTTTAATAGGAGTGTTGATAGAGTTAACTAGACAAGAGAATATAAGTTCTCACCCATTTATGCAAACTACCTTGGTAGATAACGTGATGTATATATCTATTATTGTAGATGTGTCTTTGACCTCTATGCATAATAATGAGCACAATATAGTGGACAATGTGCAAACAACATTCAATCCCATTCAAAGTGGTACTAACATATAAACAACTAGCCAACAACATGTGCGTATAGTTAATTCCATTAGTGGATCATCATACTAGGGAATATGAGTTTCTAAATCCCAACCTCAACTGGCTACTTCCTCAAATGTATAACCTATAGGATTAGGTATTTAAATAATGGCCAATGTCATGCTTCAATGACAAAATGTGATGAACCCTACTCCTCAGAAAGTAATGAGTAATATTCCACAATAGTAGGTAAAATATAGTGTACCCATGTAATAGAGTACAAATACATTGCCACATCAATTAGGGGTAGCTAATATTCCACCTTGACAGGTAATGACAAACATACCTCTTTAGTTACAGACTAATATGCCAATCAAAAACTAAGTAATGACTAGTCAACAACATGCAAATATTGGTTAGTGATAGATACCAAATATATAACCTATTTTTACTTCCCCACATGGATTCATATAGCAAGGAGGATCCCATGTTTCTCAATTACGTACTAGAAAATCATTGGTTCAAAATGTACTACAAATTTAGAGATAAGGTCTTGGTCCAAAAGTTCCCACTGAATGACAAGGTTTGATTAGTCGGTAGCATGTCCCTTTTCAACTATATCAGGCACAATATAGTTATATCCCTCCATCCCAAACAAAAAATCCTCCAAGTCAAACCTTTATCACCAACCCAAACAAAAATATCACAAAACCAAATGTGCAATTTCAAATACATCCTATCCATGTATACATATTCCTAGTCCGTTCCCCAACCAAACCAATATACCTTAATAGGTATCTGCATCATACCCTAGTCAAAGTGTCCACTTGTGACCTAACAACCATCTACCCAGACCAATTTTCTCCCTCAAACCAATGTTCCTTCTAGTTTCCTATCCCAAGAATTACAATATATGAAGGATGCAATTGCTACCATTTAGGTTGGGAAATAGAATAAAAAGTTCAAGTTAGAAGACATGTGTTCCTATCCATTCAATATGGAGTATTTGAAAATACCATTTCCTCCAGGATACAAACCAATGAAATTTGAAAAATATAAAGGGAAAGGTGACCCTAAGGCCCATTTAACTAAATTCTTTGGTGCATGTCAACTAGTGAAACATAGTGACATAAACCTTTCACTATTTTTTCTAAGGAGCTTGGTTGGACAAGCCTTGGAGTAGTTTTTAAAGCTACCCAAAAAATTGGTAACATAATTTTATGATCTTTCTGATAAGTTTGTGCAACACTTTTCCTATAATCTCAAGCATGAGATTTCATTAGTGGACTTAACGCAAGCAAAAAAAATATGGTGAGAGTTTTATAAGTTATCTATAGTTATGGAGAGCCCTTGCAAGCCATTTCACCCATAGTTTACTAGATAAATAATTAGCCACTGTGCTTACCAAAAATTTACATAGTGAGATACATTATCATCTAGAACTACAATGTGCACATACTTTAAAAGAGATCATTGATAAAGGTTTGTAAATTTAGTAGGTGCTCATCAATAAAGGAGTCATCAAGCCTAATTAAAATAATTAAAATCAAGGTACAAATCAAATAAATGGACAAAATCAACATCCCATTCAAGCACAAGCATCACAACTAGCACATGTTAATAAACAAGAAAGATCAAAGCAATTCAACCACAATAAGAATGTTGTGGGAAATAGATTAATTGAATCACATCATGTCCAAATTGTGTAAACATCATCTACACCACCTTTTTAGCTTACTCTTACCCAAAAACCTCTCTAACCAATGCCAAAATCACAACAACCAAGACTTATACCAAAAATACCGTAGCCTTTACCATCATAAACCCCTCTTCCTAGGAAAGCCATGAACACATATCATGTCTTTAGTAACCTAGGACAACCTATTAAGTCTAAATTTTGAAATATTTTTGCTACTAATATGATTAGTTGGCCTATACCAAATAATTATCCACAAGGCATTCCTTATACTGATTGGTACCATGAAAATGAATTATGTGAATATCATCGGGTCAATGGGCATAATCTAAAAAGATGTGTCCAAATCAAGCATTTAATTAAGAATATGTTGGAGAATGGGGAGATAACATTGGATAATGGTTCTTCCACTTCTAATAAAACTCTTAGGATTTATCAAAACCTTTTTCCCTAACATAAAAATCAATAGTAGAAGAATAATTAGCAACAACAACAAAAATGTCCAGTGTAATAGTAAAATCAATAGTATCAAAATCAAAGGCCCAACTAGTAGAACTAGTAAAATCAATAGCAAAACCCACAATGACAAAACCAAGGTCAAAATGGTAATAACAAAAAAACTTACCATGTAGTTGCACATGACTATAAAAGGGTTGTAGGTCATATTGTAAGGGGTAGTGTTAATACCATCTCCATTAATCCTAGACCAAACACTAATCAGCCTAGACTATTGCTAAATAATAAAATTTAGCCAAATTACATGGATAATCCTTCTTTGACCTAGGAGTGAATAGGCAAACCAACAAACTAGAAATTCCCCTTTTGGACCTTATATTAACAACTTGTCCTTGCCACATGACCACATATGAGTATACTGACAATCCAGACTTATCATGTCTAGTCCCACACCATTCTCAAAATTTGCTAGCGATAATGGTCTCATATTTAATTTAGATTGTGAAATAACAACTTAGAGGTCAAAGATTACTATCTTAGGCCCATGACCATCTACCACTTTACGTATTATCCAACCAACCATTCAGCCTCAGAATAAACCATTCAATACTGACCAAGATAAGAAGTTTGATATTATGGAACAATTATAGAATACATCATCACATATTTATATTTTAGATTTAATTTGAACATCAATAATCCACAAGAACATCTTGAATGAGTTTTTGACCCAATCCAATGTTTCTAGTGACATATCCCCTGATAAATTTCAAGCTTTGGTTAGACACCTAGCTCTAGTGCAACAAGTCACATGCAACTAATGTGATATGTCTTCCCTTGGCCTACTCCATAATAACCCATTATACATAGAAGTATACATAAATTAAAACATGCCTTTATAGACAATGGATTAGGCCTCAACATAGTATCTCTAAAGCTCATCAAGATTCTTGGGTACATAATGGTAGATCTCTAACCATAAATGATAACTATCAAAGCCTATGATAATCAAGAAAGAGAATCACAAGTCACCATTAGTTTTTCAATTATCATTCTGCCTTTGACCCATGATACACTTTACCATGTGCTTGATCTTTAGTTATCATAAAATATGCATCTTATCAAGCTTTGGTTACATGAGATTCATGCAATCCCATCAACGTTTTACTAATGTATCAAGTTTTCCCACTTAGGGATGGAAGTGAATATTTTAAGATATTTACATCCATATGAACACTGTAAACATCTTGAGGTCAAATTTCAAATCTATAATTATTAGTATGGCATGAATCCAAGTTCCAAGTACGATAAAGGAAAGGCTATACTTATTGATCATTCACTAGATAATTACATAGATCTTAATACATTAGATTTCCTTTCCCATATGTTGCCTCTTGAATCTTATAATCATTTCAACATTTTAGATAATGGATCAGGAGAGTATGTGAACCATGATACATTTCATATTTCCAATCTTCCTCAAAATCCAAAAAACTTTGGGTGACCTAAAGTCACCCCACATATGGATTGGTAATAAAATAATAAAGATAAGGGACATGTCACATTTGTACTAGCATCTAGCCTAAAACTTGACCCTCTTGAAATCAATGAATCATGGTTATACAATGATAACCAAGCTAATTGTTGTAAAATTGTAAAGTATCCTATTCCCATGAGGATCATGGAGCATCACAATTATGAAGGAAAAGGCCTCAAACTAAATCAACAAAGAAATATCGAGCCAATTTCCATAACTAAGTATGAAAGACCTTATGGACTTGGATTTAAACCACCTACAGGTGACCCCACATATCTTATTCAAACTCCATCACCAGTGACTAGTGATGATGATGTTAATAGTGAAGCAAATTCTAAGCATAGCCTCACCTTTGATGACCTAATTGAAACCAACTTGTTTGATAACAATGTCATTTTTACCCTCACCTTGGTCATTCATCACAACCCATTGCCATTATATTATCCCCAATTAATATTTTAGGACCAAAAAGATTTCAATCTATCGATTGATGAGTTCCATTATGATGATTCATTATATGACTTCTTAGGCCATAGATACAATGTTCCATTGGGAGATCACAAGTTAGGATTCTCAATTACATTAGATCCTGCAACCTATTTTGGATAGCGGGTAAATACCCTTAGCCAAAAACAAATAAGTAAAATGTGGAGGTCCCAAAGTGAAAACCTATTTGATGCTCTTTTTTACTAAGGAAAAAGTAAAGATAAAGGCCAATCTAGTAGAGAAAACCTATTTCAAGCACCATTAGATGGGGATGTTCATTCTTCTTTGAATTTAGATCAAGAGACCACCAATGATGAACTTACCTATGGATATAATTTCAATTTTAAACAAGTATTTAATCAAATTCTTCAATAATTTCAAACTATTTTTGTTACATGGCTAGATCTCCCATTGAGGGACTCAGATTCATCATGCCTAGGAGAAGTTGAAGAGTAAGTCCTAGCAGAGGACCCTGACATAGTCTAATAGTTTAAGTCATTCCCTACTATCCTAAAAGATAGTTCAACCCTTATATTTGAATATACAATAGAGGTAAGCATCTAGAATCCATTATACCTAAAATGGATAAAGTTAGGCACATCCCTCACTGAGAAAGAACATGAAGTCTTTATAGTTCTATTGAGATAATTTATAGATATCTTTGCATGAGCCTATTCTAACATGTTAGGTTTGGACCTCACCTTAGTTTTACACCACCTTATTATTAATCTTGATGCTAAACTAGTAAAACAAAAGATACATAAGATACATCCTCACATTATTATATTGGTAAAGAAAGAGTTGGAAAAACTCTTGAATTAGGATGTATCTGATCCATTGACTACTTATAATGGATCTCTAATGTTGTACCTTTCAGTAAAAAGATTGAAGGGATCAAAATCTGTACTAATTTTTGAGATATCAACAAAGCTTGTCCTAAAGATCATTTTACATTACCTAATATTGACATGATCATTGAATCCACATTATGTTATGAAATTCTTTCACTCATG
The DNA here is from genome assembly GCA_037957365.1 of Torreya grandis. Lineage (NCBI taxonomy): Eukaryota > Viridiplantae > Streptophyta > Pinopsida > Cupressales > Taxaceae > Torreya > Torreya grandis. The sequence continues at coordinate 1,851,637 of JARHVA010002277.1, forward strand.
GATGACATTTTAGGATACAACCAAATCAATATAGCACTAGAAGACCAACATAAAATAACATTCACCACTCCATGGGGAACATTTTGTTATCAGGTAATTCCATTTGGCCTTAATAATATTAGAGATATATATCAAAGATCCATGAATATGATATTCCATTATTGATTCATGATAGTATTGAAGACTACGTCGATGACATATTAGAAAAATCCAAAACCAGGGTTCACCATCCAACAATACTTCATAAGATATTTGAAAGATTACAAAAATACAAAGTTAGACTCAATAAAAAAATGTGTGTTTGGCATAACCTCAGGTAAATTACTAGGCTTCATCATGTCTTGTAGAGGTATTAAAGTTGATCCATCTAAATTCTATGTTATAACTGATATGCCACCACCAGTCAATTTAAAATAACTCCATAGTTTATATGGTAATATCTAATCAATCTAATGATTCATCTCTCAATTAGCAGACAAGTGTCATCCATTTACACACATTCTAAATAAGGGAGTTGAATTTCACTAGGATGATCATTGCTAAAAAACTTTTCAATAACTCAAAGACTATTTTATTAATCTACCTATTTTATTACCTCTTATGCCATGAAAGCCATTTTTGTTATACCTATCAGCTACCAACCATGCTCTGGGGGTACTCTTGGCTCAACATGATGACAATGGAAAATATCATGTCATAGAATACCTAAGCTATATCTTGGTTACATATGAACATAACTATGCACCTATTAAAAAATATTGTATGTCCATGGTCTTTACAGCTAAGAAACTATACCACTACATGTTGAATAATAAGACCATGGTCATTTTAAAAGTATATCCACTCAAGTATCTACTATCTAAAACAAATTTACAATGTAGAATGGCTAAATAGATCATACTTATCAGTGATTTTGACATAGATTATGTTAATCAAAAGGTAATCAAGGGATAAGTTCTTATAAATTAACATGTTGAGGCACCTATCGCAGACAGACAACCACTCTCATTTTAATTTCATGATGAATCCATAATTACCATCATTGAAACACCATTTGTGAAGCATCCCTAGAAGTTTTATTTTGATGGTTCATTTACTACACATGGATCAAGGGTAGGCCTATTATATATTACACCATAGAGGGATCTAATCCCTAAATCATTCAAAATTAGCTTTTCTTGTATAAACAACATGGCTGAGTATGAAGCACTTATTTTAGGACTTAGATAGGTAGTGTATTGGAACATATATCATCTCTAAGTTTATGGTTATTCTCAGTTAATCATCAATTAGGTCACAAATTATTTTTAGACCAAAGATGATAAGCTGCTTCCATATAAAGCCATGATCGACACTCTTAAGTAGAAATTTGCCAACATTCAGTTTGAGCACATACCAAGGGCTAGTAATAGAAATGAAAATTACATGGCTACTATTGGCTCTCTAATTCAACAAATAGATATATCTATAGAGTTTCATTTCCTCATCAAGAATTTGTTTGCACTAGTTCATGAACCTTCAATCGTTGCAATGTTTTTTGATATTATTGGTTCTACTTCTATTTGGTACTCAAACCTTTACAACTAGCTTCATGACAAAGTTATACCACCTAAACTATCTAGAAAATAAACCAAATATTTCATTCATCATTCCACTCATTATAATCTACTTGGATATACCCTTTACCATCACAATTTTGATGGAATTTTGCTTCATTATTTAACTTTAGTAAAGTCTACACTAGCGTTAAGAGAAGTACATGAAGGGGTATGTGGAGTTCATTCTAGTGGGGTAGTCCTATTCAAAAATCTCTTACATACTGGTTATTATTGGCCCAAGATGGATGAAAATGCCACTACATATGTAAATAAGTGTAATAAATGTTAATGTTATGCTAATCTGATTCATGCCTTAGCCAAAACTTTGAAATCAATATTGACACCATGATCATTTTTTACATGGGGACTTAACCTCATTATGAAGATCAACCCCACTTCATCTGACAACCATAAACATATCCTTACCACCATTGAGTATTTCACTAAGCTATTTGAAGCTATACCCCTCATTTACATCATTAGAAAGCAAAATTCCAAATTCACCTTCAACCATCTCATTCGTCGTAATAGTATCCCATCTGACATTATATTTGATAATGTAGGATTATTTAAGAATAAGGATGTATACCATCTATGTACTAAATATGACATCACACAACATTTTTCTACAACATATTACCCTCAAGGTAATGGCTAAGATGAAGCATCAAACAAAACCATTGTCAATATTCTCAAAAATATTATCAATGATACTAGTCATGATTGACACTTGCAGATATTACCTACCCTTTGGGCATACCATACCAATCATCATACCCCCACAAAATCCATTCCATACTCACTTATTTATGGTACTAAAGCCATCATTCCTATTGAGGTCAAATTACCTTCATTGTGCATCTCTTTCAAGCATGTCATAGATGATCATGACTATTGAGTAGCTCATCTACAAGAGCTAGACCTACTTAATGAGAAATGTACAACTATGCTCAACAATCTTCAAGCATATTAGAACTGACTCAAAGGCCACTATAATAGACATGTTAAGTATAGAAAATTTAAACTTGGTGATCTTGTTCTGAAATAAAAGTGATCTTGTTCTAAAATAAAACCAAAAGAATACCATGGCTAAGAAAAAACATAAAGGAAAATTCAAACCAAACTAGATAGGGCCTTTCATCATTACTATAGATTATGGATCAGGAGCATATAGGCTTTCCACACCAGATGAAGATGAACTTCCTGAGTTGATGAATATTATTCATCTCAAGTGGTACTATGCTTGAGCATTAAGGTGTATTTTTTTTAAGGACCATTTCAGTTATGCCATTTTATCACTACTCTTATTTGTACAAATATCATCCTTCTTCATCCTCTTAGCTGTATTTACTTTCTACTTCTAACCTATTAGCCAAGTGTGTTCTAAGGCCTAGCCCATTTGACCTAGGTTTTTCTTCCATTCATTATGTATTTTTAGGATCAAGGAATTTGATAAATTTCATCAATTGGTTTGATTACTTCAAAAAGAGATCATAATTTTAAGTAGTGTGACATAAGTTTTGACAGTTACATCCTTTGTTTTGTATTCCTTTCTTATCATTGGTCTTGTTACTAATTATACTTAACTTTGGACAGATTAGTACCATTGATCTATGGCATTTTGTTCTAGTTATAACCACCTATGGGAAAACTAGGGGGAAATTTTGTTTATTAAGCCTTGATGTACCAACTTGCCACTTCCTATGTTGTACTTTGCCTTTTTACCAACTATGCCTATTTTGTTTTAATTGACTACTACACTAGTCAAATTCCTTCACTGTAAGGGTAGAACTATAGTGACTTGAGGTCCTACTCTAGTAATATGTAGGTAGCACATGATACTTGTTGAGATTAGCTCAATCACCTCTTTACCATGCTCTCATTGTTTTATGAGCAGCCTAAGTTTGAACACTCTCACCATTTTGTGAGCAACCTAAGCAACACTCTCACAATTTAGTGAGCAACCTACGTTTGAATGCTCTAACCATTTTGTGAGAAACCTTAGTTTAAATTCTCTAGCCATTTTTCAAGCTTGAACCATTTAAGGGATTCATCATTCTTGATCAAGTTGAGATACTTAAAAAAATTCCAAAAACATTGGAAAAATCATTAGAAAAGAATAAAAACATTGACCACTTTTTTTCCTTAAAGATTCTGGAAACCCTTACTAAGTTACAAGCACATCACTTGTCATTTAGTTTCCCCATCCTTTTTAGCATTTTTCTCTCACACACTTACCATTTTACAAAACCATTCCTATTCTTCTATCACATCCATTCTATTTGCTTTCCTCAATTATCAAATTCTTCCCATTCCCTAGGAGAACTACATTTGGCCTAAAGGTTTTTATGGGATATTACATCCATCAAACTATGTAGGCAGTGTCTGCTTGCCTAGTGCATTTAGAGATAGCTTGACCACCCCTTCCTTTTCTTTTATTCCCCCATTTTTTTCATTTGTTAAGTTATTGCCTATTTTCTAAGGGCAATGTTCATAGAGTTTCTATTGTATTGTTTTGTTTGTTTGTTATTACTTATTTTGTTTGTTTGTGTACCTATTTGTTTCATTTTAGCATTGTTGCCTTGATTCATTTTATGTGTGTTCATTGGGTGATTCTTTGCCCACACTTATACTTGAATCCATCCATGTTCATATATTTACATTGTCATCATGGTTTCCATCATTGGTACATTATTTTATATTGAGTATTAGATTACGAGAGTTAGTCCTTATGAATATTTTGGCCATGTCCTCATGATGTTATACCATGATGCCTACTGACACATGCTACAACAAACCTTAGATTCAAGAAGTATATTTAGCAATGGTGGTATCTCTTCAACATTGACATCATGATTCCATCCTAATCATATCCCAAATAAAGTAATTATCCACAAAATAATTTCAACCTTTATTAGTTTAGATGAGAATCTCCCTATTAGTAGGTTATTCCAATTCATCATTACCCTTTGTGTTAAGTTATCATCATCCTTAGCCAAGTTTATATTGTTTGCCATAATCAGGGTCTAATTATTATAACCACATATGGGCAAATCATTGCACACTGTCCCACCTGCATTTCTCAATGATTATAACTAGCTTTGGGAAAATCATTGTGTTGTTACCACTTTACTTTTTATATCCATATAGGGCATGTTGTCATCTTGTTTGTCTATCTTAATTGGGGCAGCTCCATCTTCTGAATGATTATAGCCACCTTTGAGCCAATTATTATGTTATCATACCATGTTACCACTATTGAGGTACAATGCTTATAACCACCTTTGGGAAAACCATTGCACACCATCCCTCTAGCATTCTCAATGACTTTGACTACTTTTTCAATATCATTGTGTTTTCACCCCATCATCTTTCCTTTCTTTGGTCCCCTCATTTTTCTTCTTTCTTTTAAGGGAATGTTTGTTGACCTACTTGTGCTAACCCTTCCCTCAAAGGGGCATCATATAGTGAGTTTATCATCATTTTAGTTGTAGGAATATAAGACATTTTAATTATTTGAGAAGATGTTACTATGCTTATAGGTTGCAATGCCTTCCCAAATAGGGGAAAATTATAAATACCTAAAATTGGCCACCAATAACCTCTAATTAGGCTTTTGACCAGTTTCTACCCAAAATACATAATTTGACCTAAAAACACTAAAACATGCTAAATGATGTGAAACTGACATATTCAAGTGCCAAATTTGACTAGGGTATCCCTGAATGGGACAATGCAATTTATGGGCCAACTAAGTTTGATCAGATCATTTTGAGTCAAAATGCCAATTTTAATCTTGGGTGCTCTAGATTGCTCTTTCTTATCAAATATTTTACACAAGACATGTGCCTTTGTTATTTGTTTTTGATAAATTCCTAAATGGGATAATGGATTCAATGCATCTGGCATTGACTTCCAATTCTAATCCAATCAAATTTAGACTAGTAACAAGGCATTCTAATCAATTTGAGTAATTTGTGCACAAAGTTCTTAAACATACATAAGAGCTAATCAACCCAAATCAAGGTGTAAGTAATAAATCCATGTAAAATTGTTAAATAATTTGTTTCGGAAAATAATTTTGAATATACACATCATCAGGTGACCTCATTTCTTAGTAAGACATCCCTAGGCCATAAACACCACAAATATCAAGATTTATGCCCTCCATTCCTCATCAATGCCTTCCATGATTCCCTCCATGCCTCTTAATTTATCCTTCTTCCAATGTCATGATGGGGATAACTATAAAATTAATTCAAAAAATTGGATTAATCCTTAGTCACACATCTTAATATTGAGATGGATGGTTCACATTGATTTTTATGAATCCCAAAAATCTATAAATAGAGAGGCCATGAACATCATTTCTAAGTCTTGATAATGCAAATTTATAATCAAAAAATTATTACAAAATCCATTACAACTAGAGTTACCATGCCAAATTGATTCTAATCCAAGCCAAGCCTAAGCCACAAGGTGCCAAGGAGAAGAGGAGATAGCCAAGCCTCTTTTGATGAAGACTTCATGAGCACAAACTGAGCAAGCCACTACAACAAGCATTTTGGAGCATCCAAGGAAGGTAAAATAAAGTTTATTTTTAATTTTTTTTGTGTGTTTTATTCATGTTTATTAACTAATCTCTCCCTAGTTTCTAAGTCTAGAGATGTTATGCTAATTAGTGTGTTTCTTTCAATTTGTTTTCATTTTGAAACTAGCACGATACTAACCATCCTCTCTTGAGTCAAATTATTAGATCACATCAGTTACATTATTATAAAAACCAAAATAAAACTTGATATATGATAAATACCTTTGATTGGCTAGATAAATTAACATAATTTTTACTCTAGTGCCATGTTTGTTCCTAGATCCATCAAAATATAGTTGCCACAATCTATCATTAGGTTGATCATATTTCATCAATATTGGAATTGGTGCATCATTTTCATGAAGACAATAGAAACTAAGTCACTATATAATTAACTTTTAGGTATCATTTCCATGAAAATTAGAGGCCCATTCATTAAGGAAAAGATATGGGATTCCATATAGAGGTGATTTAGTTTTCACCTCACTATTTTCTAGTACCTTGTCTGAGATAATACAATTAGTGTTCACCATAGTTGGCATATATGGGTCCAAATGAAGTATTTCAATAGGTTTATAATATATTGTTACCTTAGTACCATAATTGGTCCTAAACATTAAATATGTCCAATTAGTTGACAAATATCATCCAAATTTTGAATTAAAGTCTCTTGATAGACACATGGGAAAATAGGGAGGCAAGTCTACTACTACTATGTCTTGTTGAATGATAATATTGGGGAAAGGATGTAATGTCAATTTTATATATTTTATTATGCCTAATTTATTTATTGGTGACCCATATAACTATAAAACCCCTTTTGTATTTGGCTCATAGACAAGACCAAGCTTGTCTACAATTTATTTGGGCATGATAGTGTTGTTAGCCTCACTATTTACCATATAATTAAAGATTAATTAGTCACCAAATATAAATTATAGATAAAATGGAGGGGTTTTATATTATTTGACATTATTTTTGTCTAATTTTAACATGCTATGTACCTATTGATTAAGTTACTCAATTTGCTAGTCTAAATTAGCCAAGACATCTCTTTGTTTCTTAATTGGTTATTTAGATAGCTTAAGATTTAAAAGTTGTTGAATAATCATACCCTTTTATCTTGTAATGTACATGGGATCCCACATGATAATTATAAAAATTTATTTCTTAATTTAATCTATTATATTGATTGGGGTTCCACTAACCATTGGCTAAAACTTTTGAGCCACTAATTATTCTTTGGTTAGAGCCATTTGGGGAACCTTCATTGTCTCTACATTCTAAATATTCTATGTTATAAGAGAATCAACTTTATCCTTGACACTCTTGGAAATAAAATTAAGGACACTATAATTATTCCTTACATCTTGATCTTCCTCAACTGCTCTAGAACTAGAAGGTACATTAGGATCAAGGGCTACATATGGCTTAGTTTGGGTTATATCTCCTTGATGTTGATAAGGTTCCATATTGTCCTTGAAAATTTCATAAGGGGGTCATTGGTTATTGAAAGACTAATAATTCTTTTGGTTTTGTTTTTGATATTTTCTACCTTTGTACTATTGTCTCTTGAGTTAAACAATATCATTTCCAAAAGCTTGTACAATGCTTTTGAGATCACCAATCTCATTAGCTTGATTAGGAGGGAATGCAACTTGGAATTTTGGATATGGAATAGGGGATATAGATGAAATATGGGGAGATTGAGGGGGAAGAATAGGTTAAAATTATAGGAATATGGGCATTAAAGGCCTTAGAGAAATTTTACCAGCTTGTATGAATCTATTTTCTACTCTTATTATAATTTCATAAGCATTTGATAAGGTATTACCACCCATAGATTGTATCATGACACTTAACAAAAAATTAAGGGCCTCAAGATAGTAAATAAATGCATACTCTAGAGATGGTCTAACCAATTTAGGGATCTTAGTCCATTTATTTTGGAATTTGAGCTTAAAATCAAACATGAACTTATGGGGGTACCTTTGTATGGTAGTAAGTTGTTTAACCAAAGATAGATGATCAAACTTGTGTTCAAATTACTTTACTAAGGCTACACCTAACTTATCTCAAGTATAAATGGAGGTCAAAGGGATGTTCTTATACCATTTCAATGTTTTTCCCTTGAAGGAAGTAGCAAGTAGTCTGATAGCCACATTATCTTGAGTAACATAATGAATAGAACATAGATTGGCTACATCTTAGATATCCTCAATAGCAGTAGTTTTATCCCATTATCCTAAGAAGAAAGGGATAATTTTTAGGGAAAACATAGAGATGTCATCATATTGGGATAAATTTAGGGGACTACCCCTATTAAATGGAATAAACACTTGATTTCTAATAACCAATTGGGCAAAAGGGATTTAGATTATAGTGACCATAGATTGGACTAAAATAATAAGATAACAAATAGATGAACGCTTCTTTTGAGAATAAGGGATTGTCCTATTGAATTTAGATCTTTATAATTAGTAGAAGGAAATTCAATATGTTCAAAAGGATTACCTTTACTTGATGAGATTTTTGTAACCTGTGGCATGAAAACATTGTTTGAAGAATGATATAAACTTTGAAATTTGAAGGATCTTCAACTTTTGATAATGGTAGATGTCTCCTCCTTTTGAAATTCCTTCTTCTCGATCTTTAAACTTTAATTATGTTTAATAATATAGGCCCATCAGGCTTACCAAAATTTTTGGTGTTCTATATTTTCACCCTATCTGAGTAAGGGGATTGTTCAGATCTTCCTACTTAAATGTAGTCTAACATAAGACTGATCCTAGGTTATGGGTATCCTAATAATGGATCATACTTATGGAGAAGGTTTAATTCCTTCTAAATCTATCACTTAATATAACATTTGCTTGGAAAAGGGGAAAGGGAATAACAAAAATATATTAAAGCATGTAAATGGGATGAAACACTAGTAACTGGAAATATTATACTTTGTATAAACACATTATGAGACACATTCATGACCAAAGAATATCAATCTCACATAAATATTTCAAAATAAGGAATGAATTAGTTATTAGACTAGAATTAGAGGGAATATATCTAGTTTCAAGCTAAACAAAAGAATATATGTAGAATTTATAATGACCTATGAGAACTATCAAGCACTTTATGAATGTGAGAAAACCTAGACATAGACAATGAAAATACATTCAATAAATTGAAGTACATGAATTCATATAACACACTTCAATTGAACTTGTATAATGGTGGAATTTAGTCTTTATTACATCAAAAGGTATCACAGTAAAAATTTTGGGATAGCCTAACCAAGCCAAAGCATAAGAGTCTATTTCTCTAAAAATTACCAAAAAATTCTTTCTAAAATTTTTAGAGAGATCTACATCTGGTAGAAGTTGAAAAATATATAAAAAAAAGAAAAGAGAGAGGGACCTATGATGTATTAGCATAATTTTAAGGATACTGAATCATGACCTTATCAATAAGGAACAAATTTTGTAAAAGAATTAAATGACCATTGCCCTTATCCAACCATCATGTCCCCTTCTTAAAAATCCATGTCATTATCTATCTGATCTACTAATAAGGACCATTTCTTATAATTTATATAATTATGCCACATCTACTTTAGGTGGCCAACAATATTTTCTCATTAGAAAAGTGACCCTAATGATAGGTGAGACATATTTGGTTTGTATTTACTCTAATATCAAACATAAGTCTGTTTATAGGAGAAAACCAATCCAATTATTGGTTTTCACATAGTCACAGTATCTATGGAAACCTATAAACTATTGAACTTTACTTTTCAATCATTATTTTATCTTTGATGTCTATAATAATCCCAAAATACCTATTTTACCTATATAGATATCTAATATCAATGTTTAGTGTTGTTTCATCATTTAAATTGTAGACCCCTAATCTATATTAGGTCTAAAAGACCTATTTTATCTTTGTAGAGCCTTCATGGTAATGTTAGATCCTACAATGTCCATCTGGTTTAGTCTAGACTATGTTTGAGTTAGGCTCCTTTATTTTTTACCTTACCTAGGTCAAATAATGCCTTATCAAATTTTGTAGAATTATCTTGGGCTCACCTTTTGCTTATTGGTTATCGATCATGACTCAAACTATTGACATATTTACATTTGATCTTACTATCGATCTTAATTTATATGATCAAGTGAGAGCCATCGATCTTACCCTTGACTTTTTAACTCTATATAAGTTTGTGCCACATGTCAAATACATGTTAGTTCTTAAGATTCACTATTAGTCTAAAGTTTCATGCACTTGTACCATGTGTCAACCTCACAATCTCCTTAAACTTTTGACTCACCTTACACTATTGGATCAAGATGTACAATGCAACATAGACCTTTAAATCTACTGTGACCCACTATTTGAAAAGAAATGGATTCACACTCTTAAAGTTGATGTCTATGATTTTGTCAAATGATGTTTACATGACTATCATTAACATTCATATGACCATTAAATTTAAGATCAAAAGGGTTTATTTTATTTGAGATTTATTTTAATATATGTGTGAACATCTTATTCTACAAATATAACTTTGAAGCTTCATAACTTGTGCCAAAATATTGATTGGGCTTGAAACTTTCAAAGGATGATACTCGCATGGATAACTCCATGACACTACAATATCCTAATTGATGATACTTTATGAGTGGACTTATAAAATTGACAAGATAGCTAGTCCATTCATTTCTCTATGATGTTCTGGTGATGGCTAGTTATTAAACTTGCACATATTCTCTTTTGATCATTCCTTCAAGGCTATGATGGTCTTTAAGGCTTGTGCAGCCTAGTTCATATTCCTAGACACCATGGAAACTACTTGGACCCTCTACCTATAAATATAGACCTATCTCTTAAAGATCAATTAGAACACACTTTAATCTTGCTTAAAGTGTTTCAAAATATTTTCAAAATTTATATGATATCCACTTAAGATCTATCTACTTCTCATGACAATAGGTCACTCTTAAATGAGGATCCTACTCCTTTCACTAGACTCTTAGACTAGGCACATTTTTAGTATGTAGACTAAAATTGGTTAACAATAACTTGATACATTATCTACCAAAATAGGTGATATCCCTTAGTCTGTGCATCCATGGTCAACCTAAGAGTATGTTGTAAGATAGGGGTAAATTGAGGACCATAAGCTTAGTTTGAATAGTCTTCAGTCTGATTGTAAGAGGGAGCTAAATAGAACTAAGTTAGTTTTTTCAAATCCATGACATGTTAGGTGGGTTTTCTTGAGATGATTTTTGTTATAGCTGAGTTTTTGTATGAGACATAAATATGTCACATTAATGACATCCCCTTCTTCTACTAATAATTTATGAATGAGGGTGGTACTAATGGATATTTGAATGAATAAGGGTGGAGTATTGGCATGAAAAAGGTTCTCATCATTAATGATGTATTATTCAAGAAATTATATGGAATGTTTTGAAGAAGGGAAAATGGATTCAATGGTATGCACTTCAATTGATTGAGGCTTATGAGAAGATGGTTCCTCTTCTAAATAAGATGGATACTCAATTTATTAAAGTTGTTGCATGAGGAACTTGTGATGATAAATAAAGGTATCAACTAACTCCATAAGAGGAATGTTGAAAGGCATTGAGTTGTGATCTCTTCTAAGAAGTTCCAATGGGTTTTAGAAGAGGAAAAAATGTGAAATTTAGAAGGTAAGTTAGATTTTGGAGGAATAAAAGTGGTTAGTAGTTCAGAATAAATAGATGGTTCTTCATTAGTTTTCAAAACTAAGTGGTTGTATTATCTTTGAGGAGTTTTCTTCCTAATATGGTTTCTTAGGTTTAGTGATAGGATATTCGTGAGATGGTTTTCAAAGATAATTAGAACTATTCTAATATTAACATATTTAGAACTATTCTAATATTGGTCATAGTTAGCACTAATGGTACAAACATCCTTATTATACTTAGATGTGGAAAAAGATTTTTGGTTATTAGAAGAAGAAGCTTTGGGAAATTATAAGTTTTGATAAGTGGTGTTGTACTTGTTTCACTAACTTTTGAATCTATTTAATGTTTAATGAGAAATAGATATGAAGGTTATGGATTAGAGATTAAAGAGAACCTAGATTGGTTACACACCATATCTAAATGATGTTGAGCACTCCTCTTTGGCTAGGGAGGACTACTTGAATAACAAAGCACTACCACCAAAAATATTAGTTAGTAGATATATGAGTGGGTTGTAAAGAAACACACTTGTTCCTAGAAGTGTCAAATTTCCTTAGGAATGATAGTCCACTTTTTGAAACAAAATGGTAATGAATAAAAAAATGAAAGAGAGATTAAGAGAGAGATGTTTGTACCATTATTGTAGTCTTAGTGTAGTAGAGAGTGACACAGTATAGGTAATGTGAGTTGTGTTTTTGGAGATTGTTTGGGCAAGTTCAGGGAGGTTATTAGAAATACATAGTCACTAATGTCAGTTAGGATATCAATGTTGATAAGGATATATGACTAACTTTAGTTATGTGACTGATGTCGATAGGGGAAATAAGTTCTCAAGAGGTTTCAAGAGACTTTTTTGAGCTAGGAGGTAGATTTTGGTTAGGTTTGTAAGGTTGGGAAAGTTGTAAGGGAGTGGGTAAGACTCAGGTGGGTCTAAATAGATGGTTGGTATGTTTGAGGCAGAGGGAACTCCTTCATAGGGATAGTCAAGATGTTAGTAAAACGATAAATAGTTTAAAATTAAAGCAATTGTAAAATGACAATTTAAAGGAATTACGAACATAGATATATACTTAGTTGGTGAAATGGATGAATTGTGAGTGCTAGGTAGATGGGTGTAATCAATCATATTGAACAAATAGGTAAATAGGAAAGACAAGCATGTGATACTAGTTTAGAAGAATCCAAGATCGATGTAGTATATCAATTCCTTATCTAGAATGATTTGCACAAAGTAGTAGTAAGCCTAGATGTAGAAAGTTGAATGTTAAATCCTGTATGTGAATGACTAAGTTTTTTTATTTATGTTGACCTAAATATTATCTTGGAATTTAGCTTAAATAATCAACATTGGTGATCTTTCTAACATTGGCCATGGGTTGACCATCATTTGGTGGTATGAGAATAGGTAAAAGGGCTATATTTATCATATATTCTATTATTTCTCCTACCAAGTGTGGTATCCATTAGGAAATTATAGAAATGTGAGGTTAATAAAGATATAGTCAATTAGGAATTAATGTTTGGGTTGAAAACATGTCATGGGTAGTTAGGAATAGGGGACTAAGTCTTGAGGTGACTCAAAGGGTAAGAATTAGTCTTAGGATGAGGTAGACATGTAAGGTGGCATAAGTAATTTTTAATTAACTTAATTAAATATTTTAAATTAATTAAATGTGTGAGGAGTGAAAACATGGGTTAAGAAGGCTAATTATTAAAAAGGGCTCAAGGGGGGTTTTAACAGAAGGAGTTACACATATGTGTAACATAATTTTAGCATCTACATTTACCCCTTTTTGTCTTGTGATTTGTACTGACAAGTTGTAAGAAAAAAAAAGGAGTTGGATGCTCTAGGTATGGGATGAGGTATCCCCCCTCAAAATGGGAATCAATGGAGGAGAATATAGAATCAGGTACTGATTTGATAAGGAGTTAATTGGGTATGTAGATGTTGAGTAGAATCATGATAACATCACTACTTGCATCTATATTACTACAAGTTATAGTTGACATAATTAATAATAGGTAAAGGTAAGGAGGACTCTGATAGAAATAACTAAAGCATAGCTTGTAAGTGATAGTTGATAAGGTTAAAATGATCAAAGTTGTATCTCTAACGGTCCATGTGTTCTAGGTATTTGAGGTAGGCTCCAATGGTCTATGTGTTTTAAGTATCTAAGGTAGGAAGTCCTCCTGATAAACACAAAATGTTACAAGGGATAGGACTAGCTTGGTCATGATCTAAAACACTTGATACAAATTCATGTGTACAATAGCCAATTATATCAAGGTAGCATAAGTAGTCAAAATAAGCAATGCAAGGTTGGTTCAAAAGGGTTAATGGGTGAGGAGATTTTCATGATCTCCAATTAGAGTAATCATGGGTGGAGATACAAGTGATCTCCAAGGTTGGTTATCATGTTTATAGAGATATACATGATCTCTATATTGCCCCACACTTATGGTGTTGTCGAAAGGGTGGTGATTGGGTTTGAAAAATCTAATTTAAGGGGTGTTAACATTGGTAATGTCATTAATGTTGATAGTAAGTATTACTTATATTGACATCTTAAGTCAAGATTTTTGATGTAAGTGGCTGACCAAAATTGATAAAAAGGGCTTTGGTAGCCCACCAAAACTTATTTGCAACATTTGATTGGATGAAAATAGCTCTAGATGGGTGTGGGTAGAGATGGTAGAACTACAATGGGACCCAGTTAGAGGTTCACCACCATAAGTATGAGCTATTCTAGCTCAGAGGAGACAAAGAGATGAGGCAAGATCCTCTTCGAGTTGAAGTTGAATTTAAGGTAGTTAATTTTTTATTTTAGGCTAAATTTGAAGTTTAGTGGGGAAATAATGCTATTATATGGGTAGGAAATGGGGTGAGGGCAGGTTTAGGTGAATTTGGGAGGGGTTTGGGGGTAGTTTTTCGAGAAAAACCTAAATTTAGGAGATGGGTTGTTCATCCCTAGGGTTGAACTAGTCATTGACATCAACAAGATTCACTGACATCTAACAAGGTGTTGATGTCAATTGACATTTGGTGCCAATGTCAGTATATTTAACTAATGTTGGTCATAAGAAAAAACCCCAAATAGGAATAAAAAGGCCCATTTTGGATCTCTAGTTGAGTTAGTCATCAAGCCTAATGGTCAAGCTAGCCTCAGAAGACCCCATTATCAATTGAGTGTTGCTTATATAGCTTGGTTGAGGGTCTCAAGCCAATGTATTTCTCCTAATGAATATGGAAAAAGGGTGAGGTATGGTTAAAATTTTATTAATGAAAGTGGTTATAAAAAGGCAACTTGAAATAGATCATGGGACCTAGGACTTAAAAGATAGGTCATGGGGTCGAGGATGTGAGATATAGGTCATGAGGCCTAGAGTTTAAGATATAGGCCATGGGGCCTAGGGTTTAGAGATAGGTAGTTGCGCCTAGGGTGGAGAGATAAGACATGAGGCCTAGAGTTTAAGATATAGGTTATGGGGCCTAGATTTTAGAGATAGGTAGTTAAGCCTAGGGTTTAGGTGGGTGACAAGGTTAGATAGTTAGGTGGGTATATAGTCAAGCTAACCTCAAAAGACCCCATATCAAATGAGTGTTACCTACATAGCCCAAATTATTTTCTCAAGCTAATGTAGTTATCCTAGAGAGAAGGAAAAGGGTGGAGGTTTATATTGGAAAGTATGTGACTTGAGGTTTGTGTGTGTGGATGTAGGCTAGGTAGGAGTTGACATTATGAGATCAACTACCTATGTTGATGATGAATATGAGGAGGGATGTCACCATGGATGAATGGGATAACATGGTAGCTATAGGATTATGATGAGTGTGAAGATATTTTTTGGTTACATGTGATGTTAATTTGGTGATAGAATTGATAGAGAGGTGGGATCACACCACCAACACCTTCCATTTGTCTACCAAAGAGTTGATAATGACATAGGAGGATGTGTATAATATTTTATGGTTACCACTCTAGGGTGAGGATCTCATCTCTTATTCAAGAGAGGAGCATGATATTCACATAGTTACATTATTTAGAGATCATGTTAGTGAGGTGACCTATCACTCAGTGAGCTTTGCATATGAGCTACTATACACTACCAATGAGGATTAGCATTAGTTTAGTATCTTGATGATGATAGGGATTATAGTATATGAACTAACAAACATAGATGGTGGGATATTTCCTATTGAATTGACAATTGTGTTGGCATAGATGGTTGTGCACTAGATTGTATATGCATACGGACTAGTTTTTTGGCCTAGTTATACAGAGAGTTGTGGGGTTTAAGGCTATGATGATGGTATAGTTTGTGTGTAAATAATTTATTACATTGTTGGGAATATGATCACATCATGGTGACATGGACATTAGGGCTACCCACCATGATTATAACCAATTTTAAGGTCAAGTTCAGATGGTGGAGAGGGGTTATGGCCCAGACATGGGTAGATGGTATAATGTGGGACATTGTTTATTATAGGTATATGTTAGATAAATTGATTCTAGTAGATATTATTTATAGACCATACTTTACATACCCAACATTCATAGAATAGGTAGAACAACTTGTCAATTTATAGAACATGTTATAGGTTAGAGGGAGATGAGCTAGAGAGCTAGAGATGATACCTTTGGCATAGGTCAAGAGATAGTTTGGCTTGTTACAAGATGTGTCTCCTACCTTTCTACGATATAAGAGGGATGATATAGAGGCACCCTTACCCTTATCCCAGGACATAAATGGGCCAAATTTTGAGGAGCTACTAGTAGGCTTAGGTATAGTTGATCTTGGATGAACAACAACTTATCTTGCTTGGTGGGTAGGTTTAAATCCCATGACTTAGGTCAAGAGGCCACCAAAATATGTATAAGGAGTGATGAGAGAGAGAGAGAGATGTAGTTGTGAAATCTTGAGATATAGTGATACATGTTTGAGATGTAGTAGTATAGGCCCAAGATGTAGCACAAACACAGGTTTTGGTCTTATAGGGGAAAGTTAGGACATTATAAGGATAGGTTAGATAATTATAGGGCTAGGTTACTACACTAATAACAAAGAGGGATAGTTTGGTAGTAGTAGGATAGGCTACTCCTCTTCTACAACAGTGACTAATATAGGGTCCTACAGTAGGTGTGATGGGTCTACCATAGATTGTATCTCTAGTGAGGTACAACACTTCTCTAGATGATATTTCATACTATGATAGGGCCATCAAGGAGTTCCCATAGATTCATAAGTATTTCAATTTTAGAGATTAGGAGAGATCAGTGATAGGTGCCACGACTTATTCCTTATGTAGATGCAAATAGGCTGAGAGTGGTGATGATATTGCTTCTTCATGACCATGACTATAGCCTTGAGTATTTTGAGTGTGAGATGTTGTTATATATGTTGTATACACACCAGCGTATGAGCCAAAGATGAGAGATGCACTTTTTTGAGAGAGAGAGATGATACTAAAATGATCCATTGATGTACATTCATATTTAACATATATATATGAGATTTTATTGTTTTGAGATGTGTTTATGTGATGGTGATGATGTTTGTAGCTTTTATAATGATGTGTATGTTTATGTTATGTTAATGTTGAGGATGTTAGTTGAGTTAGACTAGCATTTCCCATATGTGTGATGGTATATGCATAGTTGATTGGTTAGCATCATCTTAATATTTTTCTATATTTGTGATGGTGTATGCTTAAAATGAATGGGTTGGGTATGTTTTTTATTTCAGCATTTTTCCATGGTTATGATGATGTATGCTTCAAATAAATGGTGTAGGCTTGATATTTTTCCTATTTATTTTTATTTAGAGAAACTATGGTTACATGTGTGGTAGATTTCACATGGGATTATATGAAATAGATTAATGGGCAATGATTTGTTAGTTTTATTACAGTTTAGGGTAGTTATTTGAGTATCCTTACTTGAGATGTATATGTGAGTGATAATATTTATTAAACACATAACTCTAAGAATCAAAAAGGATTGGTAGAAAGGCAAGAAGGTGATTAAATCTTGTCATAAGATTCGATCTCAGAAGAGAAATTGACTTGTGATTGGGATGGGAAAGAAAGAGGCATGATCCTCATGTATTGGAAAAGACCATAATCACAACATAAATGGTCTCAAGAGTATGAGCCTCTTTCATGCTTTGCATCATTTGACCAATTGTTTTTTAGAGAAGAGTCTTACTCACCTTGTGTCAAGTGAGTTCAAAGTCCCTTGAAAGAGTATGAGGGGAAAAGGGTAAAAAGAATGAGATTTTTTGGGTAGTGTAACCTTCTTAGAAGGGATGGTATGCCCCTTATGTGGCTGACCTGAGAGCTACTATAGCCAATTCCATGACCTAAATATTTTTTGTAAGCTGGTCAATGTGGGAAGCCTACAATGGGATTTTGTTTGTGTTGAGGTCATATGAAACTGATCAATATGAGAAACTTCTTAGTTATTATTTCCCTTGATAACAAGGTTTGGCTTAGCCATCCTTCAAGGGAGTGGTCTAAGATTTTGTTTTTGATTTTTAATAGTTGTCCTTTAAGGGAGAAATCTATTTATAATATCAAGGAGAAGTTATGTATTTGTCCTTCAAGGGAGCATTCTACATTGAGAATCATGACCTGAGAAATTATAACTTGTCTATGTATCCCTTTTTTTTTTTAACTTTAGTCATGCATAGGACTATAGAGGATTAAAGGTTTTACACTTTGAGGACAAAACCATAACACTGTGTAGGCTAACTAAGTGTGTAGGAATAAGGGTTAAGAGGAAGGGACATGAATGTAATAGCGTTGTTTAAGGGATGAGCTCAAGTTAAACATGAGGTGAAGTGTCACTTGATTAAAAAAAGAATGGTCATAGGTGCAAAGAATTTAAAGGCTTAGGTTCTGGCCTTCCTTCAAGAGAAGACAAGTGACAAGTTCTTGAGCTATACTTGTGAGTTATGATGTAAGGTCCAAGCCAATTAGGAGCAAACTTAGCCCATTTTCTTTTCTCCATAATCTTCACATGTTCATTTTCCTTTAAGATGAGATCTATGATATTGAAATATCACTCTTTGAGGGGTTTTTTGTAAGTGCATTTGATACACTCTTGATAGATTTAGATGTGGTTAAGGGCTATGAAATCACATTCATCAATCAACTCATGTTGAGCCAAATGTTCTTAGTGAAAGTCATCATTAGTAAGTATGTCTTGTAAAGAAATGTGAAGAGAAGGAATTTGGACCTCAAGAGGCAAAAAAGCTTTTGTCTCATAGACCAAGGAAAAAGGAATATCACTTAGAGGGGTTTAAATGCTAGGAAGGTAAGCCCATAAAGCAAATGGAATGTGCATGTGTCAATCCTTACTAGTATCATTGACTACCTTCATGAGGATTTTGGTTAATATTTTGTTATAATCTTCCACTTATCCATTTGATTATGGATAGTATGGTGATGAGAAGCTTAATCTAATTCCAAAGGTGTCACAAAGATTTTGGATAGTCTTATTTTTGAAAGATTTTCCATTGTCTATTACAAGTTTATCAGGGACACAAATATGATAGATGATGTGATGGTTGATAAAGTCAACAATTTTTTAGCCTTAGTGAAGATGAGAGGAATGGCCTTGACCCACTTGGTGAAGTATTCAGTAGCAGTAATAATAGAATGGTGATGTAGAGATGAATGACGATTAATCTCACTGATTATATATAAACCCCATTAAGATAAGGGCTATAAGTATTTGGTGACTTATAAGGCATTGATTGGAATATGAAGGAGGTTAGCATGTTATTGACATTTGATGCAATACTAAACATAATCACTATAGTCTTGATAGAGTGTTGGCCAATAATAGCTGAGTTGAATGATACACTTGGAAACTATGTTACCTTTGAAATGTCCACCACAAATCCCATCATGGACTTCCTTAATGGTGAAGGGTATCTCAGTACTAGTGTGGCATCTAAGGAGGAGACCATTAAAACCTTACTTGTAGAGAAGTCCACATAACATAATGTAATGAGAGACATGTTTCATGAAGTCATGTCTCCCATTATTGGATAGATTAGAAGGGGTAATAGAAAATGAGAGGTAATATATGAGTTCCTTGTACCATAATTCATGTTGGTTATGTGTTACATTGCCCATAAAAAGGATGTTAGTTGTTACATAAGAGGGAAATTTTAAATGATATATAGTGACATAGATTTTTTAGGAAGAGGGTGAAGAGGGTATGTGTGAAGCAAGATAAGCCATTATGCTATCCAACTTGTTTATTGATTGAGGAAAAATTTGTAAGAGGTAAGAGTTGAATGATTCCAATAGCGTATCTACATGATGTTTACATCACTGTAGAATTTCATTTTTGCATAGGTAGGAACCATTAACCTGATTAACCACTAGATGGGAGTCACTTAAAATAGTTATTGATTTCACACCCTAGAAAATAGATATTTGAATCCCTGAGATCAAAGCTTTATATTCAACCATATTATTAGTACATTCAAAATATAGTTTAAATGGAAAAGGCATAGGCTCACCATCAAGAGGGATGAGGATGACCCCTACACCCCCACCATGTTTACATTTAGACCCATCAAAGAACATCATCATTTGATAGGAGATGTTATCGGTGGAGAGCATTGTGATAGACTCATTAGGAAATTTGACATTTGAAGGTTAGCTGTCAGGTATAAGGGTAGCAGATAATTGATTAGTAATCATTTTCCCTTTGATAGAATTCTATTGAATGAATTCCAAGTCAAATTTAGTAAGGAAAATGATCCATCGAGCTACTTGTTGGTTATGATATGGCTTGGAATACATTTGAGGGGATCAGTATGGGTGATGATGTAGGTTTTGTGATTTAAGAGGTAATGATAGATCTTGGAAGCTATAAATACTAACATGAGATAAAGATTTTTAGTATGGGTATATCAAGTTTCATAATCAATAATTGTTTAGTTTATGTAGTAAACCACTTGTTCTTGATGGTGATCATCTTGATGTGTTATCATAGTACCCAGAGAATGGTCTATTATGGAGATGTAAAGGTAGAAAGGCTAGTTTTCTTTAGGTGGAATGAGAACTAGTGGGGAAAGGAGATACCATTTTAGTACATCAAAGGCTTCTTGGTAATCTATATTTCATTGGAAGGAGACATCTTTTTTGAGGATATAGTGAAAGGGTTGGCAATGATCTGACAACTAGGAGATAAAGTGATAGATTAACTAAAGCTTGTTTTGTATGCTATAGATTTGTTTGTTATTAGTAGGTGGAGGCATGTCCATTATTGTTAAAACTTTAGCAAGGTTAAATTTTATACTATGGAGATAAATGATAAGCATAAGAGCTTATTAAAAAGGAAACCAAAGATGCATTTCTTTGGGTTTAGTAAATGTTATATTGGAGGAGATGAGTGAATATGATTTTGAGAAATGTCAAATGATCTTGGCAAAGTTTAGACTTTTTGAGTAAGTCATCCATGTAGTCTTCCATAATTTTATGTAGGAGATCATGGAAGATGTAAGTCATGACATGTTGGTAGGTGGCACTAATGTTCTTTAGACCAAAGGGAATGACCCAATAATAGAAAGTCCCCTATAGGGTAATGAAAGTTGTCTTGTGTTGATCTTCAGGAGAAACTAAGATTTGATTGTAACCTAAGAACCCATCCATAAGTAATAGTATCTCATGGCTAGCTATTATATCAATAAGTTGGTCAATACTTGGCAAAGGAAAGTCATCCTTTAGAAGAGTGAGGTTTAGGTCATGATAGTTACTACAGATGTGGATTCCCCCTATCACTTTTGTGATAGGAACAATATTGGAAACCCATTATGGGTAGTCGATGGGATGAATAAATTTAACATAAAGGAGGCATTAGAGCTCTTCTTTGACAAGGTAATTAATAAAAGGATGCATTTTGTCAAGCTTCTACTTAATAGGTTTAGCATCTTAGTTGGTGATAATGTTATGGGTGATGATAGAAGGGTCGATACTAGGCATGTCATTATAAGATCAAGTGAAGGCTTTGCTATGGTCATTAAGAAATGTGGCATAGTTTTCTTGCTTAGAGGAGTCCAAAGATTAGCCAATCTTAAGGACATGAGGGTTATCATGAGAGGTAAAATTGATGTCAATGGTTGATTCATTTAACATAGCCTATATTTTAGATGGGAGTGATCATTGGACATAAGTATCATCTGCACCCATGTATGTGAGAATAGCCTCATCATATTGACATTAGATAGTGTTGATAGTGGGAATGTCTTCATCAATAATTTCAAGATGAATGAGAGGAAGGGACCTTGTTTCCTGACCCAAGTAATAGGTGAGGGGGCCTAAATGAATAGTATTTATTGAAAAAAATAAATAGGAGATATGGATACCTTCAATTCTATCAGTGATGATGGAGGAGAGGATGGATAAGGAGATATTTATTATTTGATAATTGATATATGAGAAGTTTTGGTGAGGTTAGTTGGTTTTTCAAAACCCACTCCATGTGATTTTTTAGCATTTTCAATGGTTTTACTGGTGGGATATTCAATGGGTGTATGAACACCCTGATCATAATGACCCAAACCAAATCTTTTCTAAGCACACCTATAAAGATATTTGTGAGTGAAGGTGGTATTTATTAGGAAAGAGAAGTCACAAGTAAATGGTTATGGTGAATAGGATGGATTACTGATAGTGGGATCCTGATCAATTCCCCCATATGTGAAATTAGTTTGAATGTTAGGGGGACCATACAAGATCAGCATCTTAATACAAGGATCATAATTAGGGTGTATATGAAGCTTTCCATACTCTTATGGAGTATGAAACATGATTAGTGTCAACAAATGATATTATTCAAGTGAAAAACACTTGAAAGTTTCCTTCATGGGGTGTTTGTTGGGAATTTATTTTGCTGATATCTATGTAACTAGGGTAATGGAGCTTATGGAAGCTTTCGAAGTATCATAAAGAGAATATGATGTCTTTATAGGAACGAGAACATAATTGGGGCCATAAATCATGTTGCATGTTTTGAAAGGAGGTGGGTTGGTATAAATAACATGCACTTGCCTATTGTGCTCAAACTTGATGTAGTAGTGCATAGTCAAGGGCACACATGCCATAGCATGTATCCAAGGTCATCCAAGTAGTATGTTGTATTGGAACTCTCCTTTTAAAACATAGAAGAGCTCAAGAATTATGTAGGTACCCATATAGATATGTAAGATAATAGTGCCCACTATAGTAGTTGTGGTATCATTAAAGGAGTAGAGCACCACATCAGTTTGAGACATGCAATTTTTGGGAAGGGCTAGTTGTTTTTAGGCATGGGTGGAGACAATATTAATAATAGCTCCCCCATTGATCATGACTCTTTTGACATAATTTTGATCGATATATGTAATGATAAAAATGGTAGAATCCTAATATTTAGGGTGTTAAAGTGGAATTTCTAGATCACTGAAGGAAATCAAGGAGATGGTGTTAAGAGAGCTGACCAAAGTTGTAAGAGGTTGGGGATCACCAAGTTGTACCTTAACCATTTACAAGGCACTAATCAAATATTGATAGTTTTTGGGTGATTTTTGGATTAACTCATACAAGGACATTTTCATAAGGGTTTCGTGAAGTTGTTTCACCATCAAGTTTTGAATAACTTCTAAAGATGCTAGTTTCAGGACACCCAAGATGGAAATCTTGGGATTCAGAGGAGGAGTGTATTTTTAAAATGGATGAACCCAAGGAGTAGTGACCTTTTCCTTACCTTTGTCCTTTGATTTTGTGATTGTGTGGCTACACTAACCATGTTGATCTAAAACATAGGTGAATGAGGTGGCAAAGGGGGAATGACAACATCTTTGGGTTTGAATTTAGGTAGAATGGTATGAGGAATTTTGGATGCTAGGGGTGGAATATTGAGAAGGTTAATGGGAGTATCAACAAAGAGAGTGTTGACATCAAAATGTTGTCAAATGACTACCATGAGAGCTTTATAACTCTCAGTATCTTGTCTAAATGAATGATGATATTAACACACTTATGTATCATCAAACTAAGAAAGATTTAGTCTAAGAGGGATGTAAGGCTTAATGGGAGGAAGATTTGTTGTAGAGGATTTCAACAATTGGTGTAGGAAAAAGATATAGAACCTACAAGTAGGCTACAACTTTTTGTTGTAATAAGAGTGAATACCTTCTTTAGTTTAGGAGTCATGGGGGTGATTTTACATGGCACCTTTTTAGGTGGAGGTGGAGCCATGTGTTTTGATGACCCTTTCTTGGTGTTAGGTATCATGGTGTCAAATGTTAAAGACCTATTAGGTGGTAGAGGCAGTATTAGATGTAACTTATCCTTTGATTTTGCTTGGAATGGTGATACCCCAACTAAAGTAAAGGGATGTGATCCCAAAATTAAAGGCAAAGTTGAGGGTATAAGAAGGAAGGATCAAAAAGATCTAAAAATCTTAACATTCTTCCTTATTTTATGCCATGAAACTCTAGATTTTGGTTAGAGATTCAGATCTAATTTCACCTATGGATGAATTAGATTAGAGACTAGATGTATGCCTAAAGACCTAATCTACTTTAATGTGGTAGATGCTTGAGAGGGTGAGGGTTCTGATATAGAAGGATTAGCTTCTAGTGATTTTAGTGAAGAAGCTCTAAATTTGTCAAATACCTTGGGGTAAAGGTTAGTGAGAGGATTGGTTATAGAGGATGAAACTTATTATGTAGGATAAGGAGTTTTATGTTGGTCCTAAAATGCTACATGATCTAGCTTCATAGAGTTAAGAAATTATAGAATTTCCACTAACTACAAGAAGGGTTTAGATGAAGTTAACATAGGCCTTATAATTTCTTATTTATAAGGCCTAAGTGATTTCAAAAGAGTTAAATTATTGCCTCTTCTACCTTAGGCCAAAGATGAGAAAGAGCCATAATAGGGTCTTATTTGATAGAGACAAGAGAAGAGGTATGGTATTCCATGGGTGGTGGAGAGGTAGATGAAGAAGGCTCCTCAAGGGGGTAGAGAATAGGTATAATTTCTCCCTTAACATGTGGGTCAGGAACAAGTAAAGTGTGATCTTCCATATGTAAATGAAGTGGTAAAATTGGTTGAATTAGAGTAGGCACAATAGGTCTTTCATCTATTATATGGATATATAACACTTGCTCCTTTATGGATGGAGGAGTGGATGTGGTAATACCTTATATCAATGGAGGGAAGGAAGGTGAAGAAGGTTCTTCAAGAGGGTATAACACAAGAATGATACTCCCCTCAACATGTAATTAAGGAACATGTAAGGCATGGTCCTCAAGTGGTAAGAGGATGGGTGCAAAAGGAACTAGCAATATAAGATCCTCTTGTGACAAAAGGAGAAGTAAAGGATGATATTCCTCATGTGGGAGTCAAATGGGTGGAGTAGTCTCTTCTACTTGAGGAGGAATAATAAACAAAATAAACTCCATTGATTATGAGGGAGGAGTAAGTAAAACAGATGCCTCCAGTTCTAGGAGAGGTTGGAATGGAGGTAAAGGAAAAACCATATTAATAGTATGGATATTGTGATCACATGAGTTATTAGTCATGTTCTAAACAATATTTTTATTTGGTGAATGGTTAGGAAAAGGCTATTTGAACACATCCATATTTTTATTAACAGGTGCATTAGGGTTATCCAAGATGAGATCACCCCTATCAATCATGTCTTAAACAATGTTCTTGAATGTTTTATAGTTATTAGAATTGTGGCCTTTGACTTGATGGTAGCCATAAAACTCATCCTCCTTGTACCAAGTTTGAATAAGATGGGAGGGATCAAACTATATAGGAGGCTTGATTTAAGGAAGGGTTATGGCTCCCTATTGTAATAGTTTTTCCAAAATAGAAGTATATGACTCCCCAATGGGAGCGTATTGTCTTTGTTGATACCATTGCTGGAATTGCTTGGTCAGATTTTGTGAGGTCAAGGAATTAGGTTAGTTTTTAGTTGTTGAAGAAGTTAATTAAATGCCCATTTCATTGGTGAAGCCTTAATATTTTTGGTTAGAAGGAGAAGATTTAGAAGAAGAGGATTCATTTGATTTAGAATTGGCATTCTTACTATGAAACCTAACTCTATCTTTGTCTATAGTCTAGATCTTGAGTTTTTATACCATTATAAATGCTCCATCAAATTTGTGGAAAGTTTATACTCATAGTATGGATGAAATGTGCTTAGAACATGCCCTTGAGAAGATATCAATAAGCATAGGTTGGGTTAATGAGAAGGAGAGTTGATTTATTAAGCCTCTCTAGTGAGCGACAAAATTTGGGATAAACTCATCATCAAATTGGTTAATAGAATAAAGGTCTGTAATAGAAACCTTTTTAGAAATATTAATAGACAAATGGTCTAGGAATAATTGTGTGAGTTGGGTAAATGATAAAATGGAGTGCCAAGTTATAGAGATACCAATCTAGGGTATCCCTTGAAAGAGACATAGGGAAGGTGTGAAGTAGTAACACATCATCATGCCCTATTAAATAACAAGCATGTATAAATTCTCATAAATGTCATTATGGGTCCTATTTACTTTGGAAGAAAGTAAATTTGGGGAGTTCTTATTGGCATGGATAAGGGAAAATAGGCATAGAAAGATGGATGGGATCATTGCATATTTGATCATAAGATAACACCTTCTTTGAACCTGACACAGATGTCTCTAGATTAGACATCTTATCCATCAACATCTTAATGAGGTCTAGAGGAGGGTTGGTTTGGGAAATACCCCCTAAGTTATAGGGAACTTGATACGAGATAGAGAGAGTGTATGATATAGATTTATGTGGTTGTGTTGATGAAACATAGGGGTAATGAGTCATAGACTAGGGGGCTAAAATGAAAGGGGCTTATCCTGCTAGGTTAGAGACAATGCTTTGGTTGAGTGTTTTTATTATGGGTTTAGTTGTTGGCATGGTTATACTAGGTGAAGGGTGATTTGTAACTCATGTAATTATAAGTGTGAGAGTAGATGGGATGGGTACCACCAAATTCTAAAATGGGATTAGACTTGACTGAATTGCTTATGGTTGTGAAGGTAGGGAAGTCACGATAGGTTTTAGGTAGGATTGGGTAGTTGGTGATGCTAAACTTTGGACATTATTTATGGCTGGGTTACTTGTTAAAGTGGTGGTTTTAGTAACCATGGGGAATATATTAGAGATATATGAAACTAAATTTGTCTCCATCAGAGAAGTTACAATACCATATAGTGGGTCACCCAAATAATTGTGAGTTCATCTCATGGCAAGGTAATGTTGAAGGGATACCACATTGCAATCAAGAAATTTAGCAAAATATTAATTTCATTTAGGCATAATGGTAAATTGGTTAGGGTTGGGAGTATGATCTATATCTAAAGTATGCTCTATGATATAATCAATGATAAGAGGGGAAGGTGGAAGTGGTTTCTAACTTGTGTAATCGATAAGAATTTTGGCTTGGATTCGTGTCAATACCATGTAAGAAGTATAAATAATACTAGAAATTTAAATTAGTGACAGAGTGAGGGAAAACTAGGTTTGAGTACATGTAGGTAGGTTGTTTTAAGAAAACTAAAAATAACCAAATACATAGTCACTGATGTTGATCACTTAACAAATGTCGATAGGTTAAATTCTACCAATGTCAGTCACTATGGAGTCTTGGGAGATGAAAATCCAATGTTTTAAAAACCTAGAAGCAAAATCTAGGTAAAATAGAGGATGTAAGAGGTTTGTGTTGACCATTTTTGCCCATCAGGCCAAAAATTGTTGCCCTTCTTCCCTTGCTTTTTAGAGCCAATCATTTTTAGGTTACATAAGTCTATCAAGATTTGGTCCATCGCTCAAGTTCAACACTTGGGCATTGGTTCAATGCACTTGGTGTAACTCCTAATTCAATCGGCTTGAGTGCAATCAATGAGTTCATTAGTGTGCAACTTTGAACTATTAAACCAGTTTAATGGATCGATTCAACGCATTGGTTCAACACATTGGTTTAATCTTTCAATTTAAGTGTGAATCATTTAAAGGGGTTGGTTCAATGAAGGGCTCAACGTGCAACTTTGAACTGTTGAACTGGTTCAATCACGTGGTTCATTGACAAGTTCAAAAGCTTGATTCAATCGGCTTGGCATGCAGTGTTGAACCATTGAACCAATTTTGGCTCAATGGGTTAGTTTAATAGCTTGGTTCAAGGGTGTGTCCCAAAGTTGAAGGGTAGTTCTAGGTTAAGATGCCCTTGTGGAGGGTAGTGATGGGTTTAGATGCCCTTTTAGAGGGTAGGGGGCATTTTAAAGATAGCCAAAGGAATTTCAAAAGGCATGAAGAAGAATTAAGGCTGAATTCTTTGACTTTTTGTTTAAAGGAATTCCTTCAGTCAAAAAGCTCAAAGGAATTTGGGGGAAGCTCAGTATAAAGAGGCTGCCAGTTCAAAGTGAAGGACTGCCACCTGATAGAAAAGACAAAGCAGCCAATTCCCACAGACATTTTGTCTGCAGGAAAAAGATTGAAGCATAAAAGCCCACATAAAAGACTCGATGACATTTTACCAAGGATGATGACGTCCCAAAAGCTATCATTTTCAAGGAGGCAGACTAACTATTGGGTGACGGCTGCACGAATGTCAATTTTAAGGCAGTGAAGTAGCTATTTGTTTTTGAACTGCTTGAGCACCAAACATGGAAGGAGCCCAAGGAATGTAGTGACCTGCTAGAAGATCATCCTTAAGGGTTAAAAGAGTAGAAAAGACAAAGCATCCAAGTGGTTAAGGGGAGGTGAGTTATTGCCAGATGAGTAGCATGACCTATTTTCTCTAGTTGGCATTTATGAGGGGATAAATAGTATATTTACAAAAAAGAGGCATGGCCATGTTCTTACATTAATGCTTGAACTCCAAAGTCAATTTTCATGATTGTACAGCATGGTTCTAGTAGGCCTTTTCTGAAGGATGACATCAGTAACAGTGGATTCCTCTTCCCAAGGTTTAGAACACACATGGGCCACTTGCAGAAAAGGGTGCCAAATCTTTCCTAAGAAGCACCAAGTTCTCTTCCTCTTCCTATATATTGTAAAACTTAACTTTTGAGAAGGATCAGCCTCTCAACCTTAAGGCAAACTCTATCCAAAAATCTCTTGGGCTTGTAAGGCAGAGCTCTGCCAGAATTCGACCTTGCATTGAAACATAGCATGTTTACCTCCATTCTAAGTTTTGGATCTTTAGTATATGTCTATGCCTTGATTCTGTGTTAAGTCATTTTCTTAATGCTTTTGTAGAATGATTTCAGCATGTCTGGTGCATTTTTTGACTTTCCTTTTACAAGTCTATCAAAAGTGTCCCTAGAGGAGTATAGGTGAAGTGGATAGGTTGTTACAGTGTGTCTCAAAACACCTCTAGTAGTTATTTCCTCCTTGTATCTCCATGGGCCCTTGACCCACTGATGCAGAAGGTTTTCTCATGTCAGATGAAGTGTATGGGAGCTGGTTCTCAATGGAAATTATATGTTCAGGTGGAGTAGATCAACCTTTTTTGGTGTATCACCTTTTATTTTTTTAGGCTTAGGCTTTGTTTTCAGCATCTCTCTCTCCCTTTTCACCCCCATTTTTTCATTTTATTTGTTAGTAGTAGGAGAAAATAGGGCCTAAAAGATACATCAAAGGGAGCTATCCCTCATCTAGAGACTCTCCCCTCTAGCTTCGCCAGTCCCATAGGTGAGAGGGGAGTTTCCATTATTGCATGTGGAAAGGTAAGAGCTCAGCCTCCTACCTTGGGTACAAATCCACTGTGTCAACAATTTTTGGCATGCCTGATGGGATCAACTAGGATAAGTTTTGTCCAAAGAGTTAAATAATTTTTAGTGTGTTCTTCAACTAACCAACGTTTGGAGGCTTTTCATCAACACCAATGGTGACTCTGAGCTAATTCAACTAGTTAAGCAGCCTGGTGCCATCAGAAATAACTTTTTGTATGTATAATTCCTTTGCACAAAATCATGGGTCTTGTATTCCTTCATATGACTTCGATCAGACTCAAAATTTCCATGTAATCACCTCAAACATCCCTCCTAGTTGCCTTTCAATGATAAGGGAGGTGGTACTAGAGTTTGAGAAGTAGGTAATGGAAATCGACAGACTGGATGAGTAGTACAGATATCAACAAGAGCTGATGTATAAAGAGGAGTGTTTGTTTAGGCAAGCTCAAGCCTTGCAATCCATGGAGAAGGAGGTAGAAAAATGGAGAAACCCATTTATTCAAGGTAGTTAGCCTTGTGTGCCCCCTTCTATTCTGAAGAAAGCCCCCTCTTGTACACCAAATCCTTTCTATCAGATGGCACTTACTCACTCTTGTTCATCTGATGCATCTGCTTTCAATTTCATGCACCTAGATTTCTAACATTAAAGGGCATTAGAGTAGCCCCCCATGGAGATCAATCTTCTCAGTTCCTTATATTGTGAATCTTCCATTGGGGGGAATACCATGAGCTAGCATATCCCTCTTCTAGAGACTCTTTTGGTGCATCAACAGTCTCTTCCTAGCATTCCTCAACCTCCCCAAGTCTTTCAACATGATGTGCAGATTCTAAGTTGGAGGAAGTAATGCTAGGAAATAGCCCATAGCCTTGAAGAGGATGATGCTGGTGACCTCCAAGAAAGACTCTTTTAGGACAACCTAGCAAAACAAATTCAAGATTTAGAAGCTAGGATGAGTTTGCTTCATGAAAGAGAGATAGAACTTCTAGACCTTGTGGAGGAGCCCCAGGACCTTGGAGAAAATAGAGTTGCTACTGTTCACAAGAGTAAAATTCCAATTATGAGGTTTTAAACTAGGGGAAAATAGTAGAATCATGGGGTAGGAAGGAAGAGAAATAGGTTTTTTCTCAAAACCCTAAAAAAGATGAGGCTACCCCTACTCATGATGATGCTAGTGATTTCTAGGAAAGGTTCTTCCAAGAGGATATGGCCAGGAGAATTGCAGAGTTGGAATCTAAGGAGAGATTCCTTAGCTAAGGTGTGATGGATGGTTTAGACCTAATGGCACATTCCATGTCTAAATGCACCCCATCTACACACCTCCAAGAGAGCTATCAGTCCACACCTGATATTGATGAAGTTCTAGCCAGATGGAAGGAGGAGAATCATTTAATTCTAGCTCAAGGACTGCCTCTTCTTCCACATGATTTTTCCACTTCACCCCTTCTCAAAGAGGAACCTGTTCTGCAAGAAGCAAGTGAGGAGTAGAAGATCCAATCTAAATTTCTTCAGGAGGCTATCATGAGTGACAATGAAGAAGAAATCATCATCATTGCTCCTTGTGAAGACCTCATCATCAATGGAGAAGACACAGGTCACACGTACATGAAGATGTTCTAGCAATATGAGGAGGAACATAAGCATGGCAAGCTCTGTTCCCATCTGTTTGAGGAAATTCCTTGCTATTTTGATGAGGAAGGCTATTATGCTAAGGAGCTTGAGTTGGAGGAGGATCAAGAGGATATCTTTGAACATCTAGAGATCCTAATCTTTGAGGAGGAAAAGGAGATGTTTATCTTCCTTGAGGAAAGCCTCGAAGAAGAAATTTTTAAATAGAGAAGTGATTCCATTTTATAAATCATTACAGTCACCCTTTTTCAAGAAGGCCAAGAGGAAGTAGAGGATGATTTTGACTAGGTGTTCAGTGAAGCAGAAGGAGATGAGTCAGACCATGATGCACTTCAAGGGAGCTATACATATCAAAGGGCTTATGGTGATGAGCCAACAACCATTGATTTTTTTGTGATATGCACCAGCATGAAGGACCAACATTTAACAAGCCTCTTAGAACAAGAAGAATACATGTATGTTGGAGGCATGTTTGAATCTGATCCACTCAAATACCAGCCAATCTAGGTGATAGGCAAGAGGAGCAGGTCACCAACTCTCCATTTCATTTAGCCACTTATCTAGCACCGTAAGTCTTCTTACCAGGGAGTAGACTTAAGAAGTTTTCCCTTTGATCCAGGAGGGAGGCAAACATTTCTAGTTAGCTGTATATAGTAGTTTGTTTTTAGTTTCTTTTCCTATTTTCCCTAAGTATAGTTTGCATAAGTAGTTTTTTTAGCCTTGTGTGTGTTTCCCTTTGTGTGTGGGGTAAAAAGCTTCATGTTTGATTCCTAGATCTCTAAGGCCATTACTAACTTTGATCAAGCTACATTTTGACTTTGTGCCCAATGGACTGCAAGGCAACTGGTCTCTAAACATAGCATGCATGCTTCCCTTGGGAGTCACTAATTTGTTGACCATTTTTGCCCAATAGGCCAAAAATTTGTCCCCTTCTTCTCTTGTTTTTTAGAGCCAGTCATTTTCAAGTTACACAAGTCTATCAAGCTTTGGTTCATCACTCAAGTTCAATGCTTTGGCATTGGTTCAATGCACTTGGTGAAATGCCTAGTTCAATTGACCTAAGTGCAATTGGCGGGCTCGTCGGTGCACAACTTTGAACCATTGAACTAATTTAATAAATTAGTTCAATGCATTGGTTTAACGTGTTGGTTAAATGCATCAGTTCAATCTTTCTATTCAAGTGTGAATGGTTGAAAGGGGTTGGTTTAACAAAGGGCTCGATGCAAAGCTTTGAACCATTAAATTGGTTCAATGAATTGGTTTAATCACTTGGTTCATTGGCAAGTTCAAAATCTTGGTTCAATCAGCTCAGCACCTAGTGTTGAACCATTGAACTGATTGAACTGTTGAACCAATTTTGGTTTAATGGCTTCGTTCAATGGCTTGGTTCGAGGGTGTGTCCCAAAGTTGAAGGGTAGTGCTAGGTTAACATGCCCTTGCGGAGGGTAGTGTTGGGTTTAGATGCCCTTATGGAGGGCAGGGGGCATTTCAAAGAAAACCAAAGGAATTTTAAAATGTGCAAAGAAGACATAAGGCTGAATTCTTTCAAACTTTTTGTTTGAAGGAATTCCTTAAGACAAAAAGCTCAAAGGAATTTAGGGGAAGCTCAGTTTAAAGAGGTCGCTAGTTCAAAGTGAAGGACCGCCACCTGACAGAAAAGACAAAGCAGCCAATTCCTGTGGACTTTTTATCTATGAGAAAAAGATCAAAGCACAGAAGCCCATAGAAAAGACTCGATGACATTTTTCCAAGGATGGTGACGTCCTAAAAGCCATCATTTTCAAGGAGGTGAACTAGCCTTTGGGTGACAGTCACAAAAACATCAATTTTAAGGCAGTGAAGTAGCCATTTGTTTTTGAACTTCTTGAGCACCAACCATGGAAGGATCCCAAGGAATGTAGTGACCTGCCAGAAGATCACCCCTAAGGGTTGAAAGAGTAGAAAAGACAAAGTGTCCAAGTGGTGAAGGGGAGGCGAGTTATTGCTAGATGAGTGGCGTGACCTATTTTATCTAGTTGGAATTTATGAGGGGACAAATAGTAGTCTATTTTTAGAAAAGAGGTGCATCCATGTTCTTACATTAATGCTTGAATTCCAAAGTCAATTTTGGTGATTGTATAGCATGGTTCCAGTAGGCCTTTTCTGAAGGATGACATCAGTAACAGTGGCTTCCTCTTCCCAAGGTTCATAATGCACATGGGCCACTTGCAGAAAAGGGTGCCAAATATTTCCTAAGAAGCACCAAGTTCTCTTCCTCTTCTTATATATTGTAAAACTTCTCTTTTGAGAAGGATCAGACTCTCAGCCTTAAGGTAAACTCTGACCAAAAATCTCTTGGGCTTGTAAGGCAGAGCTCTACCAAAATTTTACCTTGCATCAAAACATAGCATTTTTACCTCTATTCTAAGTTTTGCATCTTTAGTATATGTCTATGCCTTGATTTTGTGTTAAGTCATTTTATTAATTCTTTTATAGAATGATTTTAGCATGTCTAGTGCATTTTTTGAGTTTCCTTTTATAGGTCTGTCAGAAGTGTCCCTAAAGGAGTATAGGTGAAGTGGATAGGCTATTGTAGTGTGTCTTAGAATGCCTCTAGTAGTTATTTCCTCTTTGTATCTCCATGGGCCCCTGACCCACTGATGCAGAAGGTTTTATCATGTCAGATGAAGTGTATGGGAGTTGGTTCTCGGTGGAAAGTGTATGTTCGAGCAGAGTAGATCAACCTTTTCTAGTGTATCACCTTTTCTTTTTTTAGTCTTAGGCTTTGTTTTCAACATCTCTCTCTCCCTTTTCATCCCCCCTTTTTTCATTTTATTTATTAGTAGTAGGAGAAACAAGGGCCTAAAAAATACATCAAAGGGAGCTAGCCCTCATCTAGAGACTCTCCCCTCCAGCTTTGCCGGTCCCATAGGCGAGAGGGGAGTTTCCATTGTTGCGTGTGAAAAGGCAGGAGCTCAGCCTCCTACCCAGGGTGCAAATCCACTACATCAATAGTTTGTATAAGGAGGATGAACACTCAGAAAACTTGATATAACATATTATACAACTTAAGTATTATAATTGGTGTTGATTTTGTAAAATAATGGAAAAATATCCTTACCAACTCCAAAATACAAAAGGTATATAAAAACGTAGAAAAATAACATACAGACAATAATTATTGACTCCTATAGATTAATTTTAATTTCATGTTGGCTTATGCCTTATTCAGATGGTGAGATGAGAGTTTGGTTACCAAAGGTATTGGAAAGCAATCTAGAGTTGGTTTCAGGTTAGTTTTGGTGGTCAAGAGGAAATATGTGTTAGACTAGGTATGTGGCTTATTATAGGAGCTTGCTCCCTACAGTTCATAGACCTTAATCCAAGATAATCCACTTAGACAAAATACACCTTCTATCTAGAGTTTATACTCTATCAGAGGATAGAGTGGGTTCTCCCCTTGGTGGTGAAATCAAAGTAGCATAGCTAGGTAGGGTAAGGTGATCCACCAAGTGATGAAATACTGATGGGCCTTGTCTCAAGTGAGTTTAGATGTTTTTTTTGAGTGTGATATGGTTGTGTAACATTGGTTTACTATGATTCATTCATAATTATTGTGATTAACTAGGTGAGCTAATATGTAGCAAGCAAACAATGAATTATAGTAAGTTTTAAACCCAAATCTAAAGTGTTTTGATTTGATGAAAATAGGAGAAGAGAATGGATTTCACTATCCTAATGTGAATTTAATAAATATATAAATAAGAGATTCTTTTTAACTTGTAATAAAAATGATAAGTTTCTTTTAGAGGCAAAAGAAAGAGAAGAGTAGCAAGGAAGAAGAAATTTTAGTTTATTGCCTTAAACAAAAAATAAAATGTTAAATATTTCATTTTGAGGAAAAAGAGAGGGAGAAAGTACAATGAATGAAATTTACACTATAATTGACCTATCTAAATGCTTAAAACAAGCAATGAATCCAAAGAAAACTCTAAGGTCCCACCGGGTATGCTAGAAATGTTTCACTAGATTTTGAATCTATTTGATGTTTAAAGAGAAATTGAGATGAAAGGTAGGGATTAGAGATTAGAAAAAACCTAGATTGGTTGTGTGCCATATATAGATGATGTTGAGCACTCCTCTTTGGCTAGGGAAGACTACCTATGAATAAGAAAGCACTGCCACTAGAAATATTACTTAGTAGATAAATGAATGGGCTACCAAGGTACGTGCTTGTTCCTAGAAGTGTCAAACTTCCTTAGGGATGATAGTCCACTTTTTGAAAAAAATGGTAATGAATAACAAAATGAAAAAGAAAGTAAGAGAGATATGTTTATACTATTATTGTAGTCTGAGTGCAGCAAAGAGTGACACAGTGTAGGTAATGTGAGTCATTTGTGTTTTTGAAGGTTGTTTGGGTAAGTTCAAGAAGGTTAGTGGAAATACCTAGTCACTAACATTAGTTAGGCTACCGATGTCAGTAAGGATATATGACTAACATAAATTATGTGATTGATGTCAATAGGGGAAATAAGTGCTCAGGATGTTGTAGGAGACTTTTATAAGCTAGGAGGTAGATTTTGGTCAAGTTTGTGAGGTTGGGGAAAGTCGTAAGGGAGTGGGTGAGGCTCAAGTGGGTCTAAATAGAGGGTTGGTATGTTTGAAGTAGAGGGAAATAGGTGAATGAGTTTTTTAACTCCTCCACAAGGAGAGTCAAGACATTCATAAAATGATAAATAGTATAACATAAAGTAATTATAAAATAATAGTTTAAAGGAATTATAAAAATAGAGATATACTTAGCTAGTGAAATGGATAAACCGTGACTACTAGGTAGATGGATCTGATGAGGCATGTTGAAGAAATAGGTAAATAGGAAATAAAAGCATGTGCTACCAATTTAGAAGAAACTAAGCTTGGTGTAGTATATCAAATCTTAACCTAGATTGATTTGCATAGAGTAATGGTAAGCCTAGATGTAGAAAGTTGAATTCTAAAGCTTGTATGTGAATGACTAATTTTTTAAATTTTTTCTAACCTAAATATTAACTTAGAAATTGGATTAAGTAACCAATGTCGATGATCCTACGAACATCGATCATGAGTTGACTAACATTAGTGGCATGAGAATAGGTAAAAGGACTATATTTAGCCTACTTTTTGTTCCTTCTCCTACCAAGTGTGGTGTCTATTAGGAAATAGTAGAAATGCAAGGTTAAGAAGGATGTAGTTAGTTACGAATTTATGTTTGGGGTGAGAACAAGTCATGGGTAGTTAGGAATAGGGGACTAAGTCTTGAGGTGAATCAGAGGGTAATAATTAGTCTTACTATGAGGTGGTCAGGTAAGGTGGCATAAGTATTTTTTAATTAACTTAATTAAATATTTTAAATTAATTAGATATGTGAGGAGTGAAAACATGGGTTAAAAAGGTTAATTATTAAAAGGGGATCAAGGGGGTTTTGACACAAGGAGTTACTCATTTGTGTAATGTAATTTTGGTGTCTACATTACTCTTGATGATGGAGTTGAATCATAGCTTTGTCATTGAATGAATTTCTAAGCATTTATGAGATAAAAAAATTGGTAATCCCTTTACAAGTTTCATGAGAGTCATCAATGTTTCCATGGAACCAACAAAATTTATTAGGGTCATACCATTTACAAAACTTATTTGGATAAGTAAATGGTTTAGAGGGAGCTAAAAATTGTTTCATTTGTTTCACAATTAGAAATGTGTGAGAAGATGGGGAATTGGTAACTCCTAGATTGGTTTGAGGAGTATTTCTAGTGATTATATTATTTCAATACTGAAAAGACCCTATAATAAATTTGGTATTAGGTTCAAACTATTTCATTAATAAGTATTGATGATTTGCTTGGTCAACAACTTTGTTAAGAATTTGAGGGGCAAAATTTCAAACCTTATATTGAAGAGAAGGAGTTAAGGTAGTTGTAAAGAGTTTAAATAAATTATGACTAGTCACGTTATGGTCAGCCTTGTGGGACAAATGTTTCCATCATTTTATAAAATCATGAGCTAATTTAATGGGAGATTACTTAGCATTGATGAAATGGCTAAGGCAATTTTTTAGAAGATCATTATGTTGAAACTCTTTCACTATAAGATTGACTAAATCCTCTAGTTTCCATATGGAATGTTGGGGATGTTTATTATACCATTCCAATACATCACTAGTGAAGGTTTTAACCAAATTTTTAGTTATGGTGAAAGTATTAGTTTAGATCCAATCCTTGTAAAGATTGTCAAATGCCTTGAGGAAAGATGCAGGGTCTTTAGTCCCATCATACTTGATAGTTGGAGATATGTTACCAATATCAATGGAAATAATTAAAGGGGTTAAAGGTTCATTTTGTATGTGTTGAATCATCTTATTATTCATTATAGTTTGGGGAATGACATTTCCTATGACATCTCTAAGAGGTGGAGGAATAAATTTTTTGTTATTTTTAAGGAGGAGAACATGAGGTTAATTAGACATATTGATCAAATGTTGTTGTAGTTGCATCATTTAGGAGGTGTTTTATGTTTTCATTATATTCATTTATTGCATGATATATCCAATAATTTGGGTTATATAGATTGGTGGGTTGGTGTTTATAGGAAGAGTACATATGCATTATTTCTTAAAAATCTAATACACATAGGACACTTGATTCACTACACACCAAGTATACATCATATTTTTACTTAGATTACACTTAAAACTATTCAATACATTTTTAGTTGTGGGTCATAATGTTTTATTTTATACATATTTTGATCAAAGCATTGTAGTATCATTTATATTATATGTAGATTATGCATGGTTTTATCAAAATATGACACAAGGTTTGGGAAGAATAACACAGTTAATCATAATCTTCTTAGTTGAATTCACATCTTCCATAGGTTTTTATACTCAAATAAGATCTCACCCTAAAGATAATAGTGTAGGTGTGTTATTGTCTAACCATAATGGTTTTGTCTAAATTCACATAAGAATAATTATTTTAGATTCTTATAAATTATCATGGATTAATTCTCAAATAAAATTAGGTAATTTACTCATATTTGATTCACATACTTAGGAATGATATATATGCCTAGAATGTGTTTGTATTTAACATAGTATAACTTGGTATTTAGTAGATCATGATACTAGAGATATGTGCATAATACATATCTACATAACTACATAAATTTTACTTATAACTAAGATTTATTACTCATATTATATGATTGGGTGTGCTTAGTTAACATACTATGAGCATGTGTGTGACACATGGTTTCTTATCTTAGTTTTTTCCCCATATTACATAGAAGCAATGGAGATTCATGTCATTATCTATGTTGTATACACCAAATTTAGATCAAAATTATATAAACACTAGTTTTGCATTAGGTATCACACCAAGTTTGCACTAAAATGAATGATATATACATCCACAATAGTTGATTCATATTTTTACACTAGTATTTACACTATTACCTTGTATAAAAATTTATGTCAAGAAAAATTTAAAACATTATTTTGACTTCTAGGCACATCTCTAACTAGAAAATATTTTGGGAAATCTTAGCTCAATTCTATACATTATAGAAAATTTACTTAGATTATGCACATGGACTTATATAAATGTTACCTAAGATCTACATAAACATTGAATAAACAATAATAAATAAATAAGAATGTTACCTTAAAGTAACACAAACCACAAAATTGAGGCAAATGTGACAAGTTGGGAAACCATCATATGGAGAAAAACCCCACACTAGTATTGAATTATTTCAATATGAATATCTAATTACAATAACATAAAGAAGTTAGGAGAAGAGTGCCCTAAGACTAAGAGATAAATAAGAATTTCAAAGCAAGACTAGATCAACAAGAGTGTGTTGATAGTGTATCAAGAAGTTTTGAAGAAAGAGACATGAGAGATTTTTATAAATAGCAAAGAGAGAAAAAGAGTTTCAAGTGCAACGCTAAAACATGTGTGTAATGTGTCCCTAATCATATTACAAGTGGGGAGTATGTGTCTTCCATGTGGAGAGAGAGGAGTTACATGAAATTAAATCCAAATCATAAAAGTGGACTAGAGAGGTGAATGACACCTCAAAAGGCTAGAATAAAGTGCATTTATAAATACAATAATTCATACACACATAATACTTGGGATGAACCTATAATAAATACTCAAATTAATGCTAATTATCCAACACTACCCCTTAATCTTAATTTGGGGTTAAAAAAATGGAGAAATCCTTTTACAAACAAGGAAAGGAGTCAAAATTACATAGTATTCCACCTTAGTATAAACTTCTTTCAAGAATAATTATAATATATTAGAGAAGAAAGAAGAGGTGTTACAAAAATTCACAAGGAATAAAGTGTGATTACTAATAATATCCAATAATTCTCTTTAGATAAGATGGTCAATCTACAATGGAATAAAGACCAATAAGAAGGAGTAATTATCAACAAAATCTACAAGACAAAATAAGATAACCTCAATCTTTTAACTAAAGTAACCAATATGCCAAAAATACAATCTACATACATAATGTAAAAAAATTAGATGTATAGTCGAATGGAGTGAAGACAACTTCCATCATAAAGTCTGTAAATATACATAGAAATAAGCTAGTCAAAGTAATTAAATAATATATCTTTTGTAAAAAAAAAACAAGGATTAAAATAAAAGAGAGAAGAATAAAATAGAGACAAATAAAATGTATCACTTTAAAAAGATATTCTACATGAAATATTAGAAGAATTATCACAACAAGACATATCAAAGTCTCAATAATATTGATTTTCTTTAGGAATGTAAATGGTTTTATCCTTAGAGGTAGGAAATAAAGTCATTTTTTAATAATACACAGTACCATTTGTGGATTTAACAAAAAGTTTCCATCGGTGTATTTCCAACATTTAGATATATGGTGCCCATGTTTTCTATAATTCACACATATTTTACTAGTTTTAACCAAAGCATGAGCATTAGAAGTAATATAATCAAAATAATTTGCATTATAAGTCCTTTGATGAGGAGAATAGTAAGATTTTAAATTTTTGTTAAAGAATTTGAAACATTATATCTAAGACCTTTAGAATTTACATTAATTTTAGGCAAAATAAGTTCAAGAATATCATTTTTTCATTTATCAAGTACACCACCTGAATATCCCATAATGTACATATTTTTAAGCTAGCGTTGGTAGAGAAAGTATTCACATAATTTTAACTTTGTACATTTTCCCAAGAAAAGAGGTTTGTAAAGCATGTAAATTCTCATTTTGACTTGTAATTGTTTATAAGATCAACTATCTCATCTTGTTTAATAGTTTGCATAATTTTTAGA
This sequence comes from Torreya grandis, assembly GCA_037957365.1. Lineage (NCBI taxonomy): Eukaryota > Viridiplantae > Streptophyta > Pinopsida > Cupressales > Taxaceae > Torreya > Torreya grandis. The sequence continues at coordinate 1,892,304 of JARHVA010002277.1, forward strand.
ATAACAAACACAAAGGTCAATTTAGTAACCTTAGGAGCAAAAGAGAGATTTCGCTAGCATTGAAAAAGAATCAATGATAAAAAACATGAATTTATCCAAATAATATTTGAGAATATTCATCTTAAAAAAAGTTATATGAATTAAATTATAAATATAAGTCACACCAAAGCACCAAATCAGGGTACTTAAATGAACTTTAATTTATAAATAAAAAAATATTAAGATTGTGTTTGTTATTGTGAATTGAAATAAATAAATAAAACTAGCTTAATTTTTATATAAATAACCTTTTAACCAACTTCACACTTGGGAATAAAACTTTAATTTTGAATTGAAAAGAAAAAAGGATTCTCTTTTTATTATTCAAAGGAAAAAAAAAACAAACCTACGTGTGCATAACCCAAAAAACTCATGTTTTGATTTGATTTAAAAAGAGTTTCAAAAAAAGAATTTAAAAAAATTAAATCTTAGGAAAAAATATTTATTGACTTACTTTTATTTAATGAAAATAAAATAACTTCGTAAATAATCTTTCTGAAATATAAAGTGAATAAATATTACCAAGTAAAAAAGAACATATTCTTTTAAAGGAAAAGACTCTTGAATTTTATTTGAAAAGAAATAAAATTCCATTATTTTATTAAAAAATAAATAATGAAAAATATTTATAAAAAATATTATGAGATGTTAAAAAAAACAAATATAAACCACCTAAATTTTAAAAAACTCAATTTTTTTAAACCATGTTTTTAAAAAATCAGTGGGGACATTTTTGATGATTTTTAGAAAACTATGATTTAGGTTTTTTTGAAATGTTAACAATTTATTAGTATATGATAGATTAAAAAAATATAAATTTTATTATAGAATAAGATTTTAAATAAACATGTATTACCTCTTTTTTAGACAGGTTTTTAAGGTAAAAATGACTCTAAAATTAAAAAAATAGCTCAAAAATAACTCCTTGAGAATCCTTCAAACAAAAAGGTTAGGAGGCAAAATAAATTGAACTATGAATAAACCAAAACAAAAGTGAGAATTATAATTAAATTATAATCTTTATTCAAAACTACTTATGGGTTCAAATGTAGTTAAAACATGGTTAAAATGCAAAATAGAAAAAGGAGATGGATGCAAAAAAAAATGAGATTCCTCCTAGAAAGCCCTATACAACATTCAAGATCATCATTAAAAGGACCATAGCTCTAATACAATAATATAAATTTTGCCCAAAATCTAAATAAACATTGAGTAAACAATAAAAATTAAAGAACAATGTTACTTTGAAGTGAGCATAAACCACAAATTTGAGGGAAATATGACAAGTGAGAAAATTGTAATACAAATAAAAACACCACACTAGTCTTGAAAGCTTAAAATAAAATATCCAATTAAAATATAATGAATAAGATAGGATAATAATGTCCTTAGTCCAAGAGATAAATAAAAATGTCAAATAAAAACTAGATGAATAAGAGTGTGTTGAGTTATCAAGAAATGTTGAAGAAAAGGAGATGAGAGTTATTTATAAAGATCTAAGAGAAAAAAGGAGTTACAAGTGCAAGCTCTAGCATGTATGTCATATGTTCCTAATCCTCTTAAAAGTGGATAAGATGTGTGTGACATGTCTTAGAAGAGTACTTACATGTAGATAACTCCAAATCCTACAAGTGGATTAGAGAGTTGAGGAACACCTCAAAAGGCTAGAATAAAGTATATTTATAAATAGAATAAATACACATAAGTCTTAGGATAAACCTATAAACCTATAGGAAGGACCCGAATTAAGGTTTATTTTATAACATGGACTCCATATCATATTTCACCTTTATAGACATCACTCGAAGTATTGTTCAATTTTATTTCTAAGAAAAGGACAAGATTAACTATGATTATTCTTTCTTCATGGGTTGATCAAAACTGAATGCATGGCATCTCCACTTCAAAGCAAACATATTTGACATAGGTAATCTCAAGTATTATTTTCTTCCTCTTAATCTAGTAATTTCATTTCATTACATTACTAGAGTAAAAATTGCACAAATGTAAACACTCAAATTTGGCCAAATAAACACAATTATTATGTATTTTATGAATTTTTGCATCTAGAGGGTCCTAATGTTGGATTAAGAATATACTATGCATATTATTTATTATAATATATATTCATATTTTTGTCATTCACACTGATGTTTCCACTATATTATTTGTCCCCTCAAATTTTTATCTAAGACTTAGGGATCCTCATTTTTCTTTCTCTATTATATTACTATCTTCATGATTTCAAAAACAACCTCTCTATTTGGAATTTCATGTTTTATGGTATTTTTTGAATGGAGTAGTGTTGTCCAAGGATATATTTCAGTACCTTTTTTTATACACATTTCATTTAGCTATTCTTTTATGATGGTTTTATTTTTTTGAGTCAGTTTGACACACTTTTAAATTTTGAAATTTGAATTTGGGAGTCCTCGATTTAAAGGGTCTTAGGATGATTTTTAAATATAGAACTTATCTACTTATCAAGAGAAAAATAAAAAAAATATACACTAAAAAAAGTTCAACACTTATATCTTTTATCTGAAGTTTATATATTTTGCACACCCGAACTAGGATGAGGTCCTAGGCCAAAGTAATTTAGATGCACATTTCATATTATCCTATCACACACATAGTATAACTAAATTGACCTAAGGCCACTTTATTTTGGCTATGTAGGTAATGCTAAGACATATTGGGCTATATGAGGCTAGCTTGGCCATTTGTTTCCCTCCCCATTTTGTATTTGATTTCTATTAGTTTATTGTGCAAGATATTTATGGGGGTTTTTCAAGAAAATAGATGAAAAATGTAATCAATATTACATGATCCCACATATAAAATATAATGAAACACATATATAGGCCACCCAATAAAATTTTAAAATTTACAAGTATATTCCACACCCAACATAGTCAAGATTAACATATCTAAACATAGCCACAAGCCACTACTATCTAAATCTACCAGTTGCACCCAAATCAATCAAACAATCATATGAATGGATCTAAAATCATCTCTATAAACTTAATATTAAATCATATCCACCTAAATTCTTAATTTTTCAAATAATATATGTGTTCATCCCTCCATATTATTTTTGGATCAAAACCCTAATTTTTTATATGCCATAAATAGATGTTTAATTTATTCTTAGTTTATTCATTATGATTTTACATAATAATTTCTCATAATTAGGAATAAAATCTCTCTATTTAAATTTTTTTTATAAGAACATAATGATTACATTGGATGAGATTGAAATGAGAATGTTTGGGTACTACACAACCTTGTATATTGAACTTTTTCAAGGATATAATATCTTATAAAATAGGAATGTTGTAGTGGAAGTATTGTTGAAAGATATAGTAGTAATGGGAGTTATTAATTCACATTATAATTGATGTGTTGATTTTATTTTAGGTATGGGTGAATATAAATAATAATAATAATAATAGAGTGTTCTAAATCAGATTTCAAATGTAAGGTTCTTTTCAATGCAAACATATCAAATAGTTTTTAGAAATGAATAGAATAAGTTATGATAGAGAAGAGGATATTATTTAGAGAAAAGGTATTGATCTTAGGTATATTTGGTCATTTAAAATACAATGAATATTGGAGAAATAATGGTGTTAAACACACTTGGTGGAGGTGGGAATACATATATGTGAAAAATCCCATAACATGATGAAAAAGGGTAAAGAGAGTTGATTAGAAGTTGTTGACAAATTATGCCCAAGAAAATGGCAAGATAAAAACAAGGGTAATGAGAGATAGGTGGAGGAGGATATTAAATTATTAAATATGTACCTACATATTTTTATTTAGTAATTTTACTCAAGAGAGGAGGTTAATATAGATTTAATTAAAAAAATAATTAAATCAACTCACTAAACAAAATAACATCTCTAGGCCTAGATCATTGGGGGAGCATGATGAAAAAACTAATTGAAAACACAAATAAAAATAGAAATAAATGAAAATTTAAACACAAATAAAAATTTATTACCCAAATCCTTGATTGCTCCAAAATATCTTCTTCATTGCCTTGCTTAGATTTGTGCTCAATAGGTCTTCGTCGATGGAACTTGGTTATCTCCATCCCCTCTTAGCACCATGTTCATGCTTGGATTGGCTTTGATATTGATTTATGATTCAATATATTGGATGAATTTTGGAATTATAAATCTATACTTTTGCTTCACACCGAAATTCTTACATAATAACACTACTATGTCCAAGTTCTCTAAACGAAGAGCTCTAGGCTTGTATTTATAGATTTAGTAACTAACCCCAACACAAGGTGAGTTAGAGGGTGGTTAGAGCTTGGAAAGGGTTCAAAATTAACCTTTGTAAGTTAACTAACCTTATTGGAGTCAAAAGGTGTCAAATAGGCATGAGTGGGATGTTTCTATATATTTTCAAAAATGACAACTCACAAAAGGTAATGATTAATTTCTAAGATATTCATTTATTTGAATTTTCCTTTTTGATAATTGATTTATTAACTCATGGATGAAGTCAATTAGGACTTTGGTTTTTTTTAGGCTTTGATGTTAATTAATCCTTGTTAGGATTTTTGAACATTTATTTGGTTTTGACTTAATTCAATGTGCATTTGTATGATTTAACTGATTTATGGGCCAAATTGATTTATTTACATGATTATGAAGCCAAATTTGATACATTTAGAAATTCTTAGACTAGATAGTTTATGGTTGTTAAGAATTAGTCTAAAGTTAGGTATAAAGCCATGGGTGGCCAATTTTGGATGTCTATAGTTTACCCCTATTTGGGATGGTGTTATAAGCTATAAACAAAGTAACATCTTCTCAAAGAAAAAAATGTTCTGTGTGCTTATGAATTCAATGGTAATGGATGAAACATAGGGTTCCCCATCGAGGGAGAGATTTTAAAAAGGATCAGTAAATGGTCCTTCAAAATAAGAAAATGAGGGGACCAAACAAACAAAAATAAGGGGGTGAAAACATAATGAGTTGGCCAAAGTTGGTCAAGATAATTAAGAATGCAAGTGGGATGGTGTACAATGGTTTGCCCAAAGATGGTTATAAGCATTTTATCCTAATAGTGGGAATGTGGTATGATAACACAATGATTCACCTAAATGCATTTATAATCATTAAGAATATAGAGCTACCCCAATTAGGACAAACAAATAGGATAATGACATGCCTTAGGTAGGTAGGAGAAATTAAATGATTAAAATTGGTGATAACATAGCAATTTGCCTAAAGTTAGTCATAATCATTGAGAATGCAGGTGGGATGGTGTGCAATGATTTTCCCATAGGTGGTTATATTCATTATACCCCAATTATAGAAAACATGATTGATAGTTGATGATTGATAATATGATGATAATAACTTGATAAAGAGGATAAATATTAATGGGAACAACTTGCTAGTAGAGAGATGCTCATTCAAAATAATAAAGGTTGACATTCTTTCATTGTTTAATTACTCTATTTGGGATATGATTTGAATTGACTTAGGATTGATGTTGGTGTTGGTGAAAAGGAGATGTCAATATTGCCACTGATGGTGTAAACCTCTCAAAGTTTTTTTTTTTTTGTAGCACTTAATGGTAGGCATCATCATAGAACATTATGAGGACTTAGCCGATGATCCAATACTCTAAGTAAAAAAATGAACTAATTATAAAAACCATGATGACAATGTTAACATATGAATATGGATGGATTTAAGAATAATGCACAAGGAATCACCCAATAAATTTAGATAGACTTGATTCAAGGAAACAATACTTAAAGTAAACAAATAAGCACACACATAAAAAAACACACACAAATAGAAACAAATAAGATGATTCACATTGACCCTATAAAATAGGTGATAACAAATAAATAATATGGGAGAATAGAAGAAAAGGAAAGGGGTGGTTGATCTATCTCCATATGCACTAGGTAAATGTATGTTGCCTACATAGTCACATGGATGATATATCCAACAAAAACTTTAGGCCAAATGTATTTCTCCCAAAAAATGGGAAGAAAATGATAACTGATGAAAAAAATGTGATGGATATGATAGAATAATAGGAATAATGTTTGAAAATGGTGTGTGTGGTATAAAAAGGCCAAAAAGGATAGGGAAAGTAAGTGACAAGTGATTTATTATGACATAGTAAGGGTTCCCAAAATCTTTAAGGCAAAAAAGTGGTTAATGTTTTTAAGTTTTCTAAATGATTTTAAAATGTTTTTGGAATTTTAGAGTATCCAAACATGAAAGTGGTCAATAATTGTGAGACATTAAATTTTCAAAGCTCACAAAATTATGAGTGCATGAAAAAATTGAAAAGATGCTCATAAAAAGGTAAGAGCATGACTAACTTGAAATGGATGCTCACAAAATGGTAAGACCATGAAAAACTTGAAAGGATGATTATAAAATGCAGAAAGTGTAACTAAATTGAAATGGATACTATCAAAATGATTAGAACATGACGTAAAGGGGGACTAATCTGACCTCAACAAGTATTTAGTATGACCCACATAGTCCCAAACTAGTCTTAGTTCACAGTAGTTTTACCTTTTCAGCATAAGAATCTGACTAGTATAGCAACAAATTCAAACAAAATAGGCACAATTGGCATGATGGCATAATACAACATAGGAATGTATGGTTAGTATGTCAAGGAAAAATAAATAAATGTTTCCCCTAGTTTGCCCATAAGCAGTTATAACTAGGATACAACTGATCAAATAAATGATACTAATTTTCCCATAGGAGATTTTAATTAGTAGCAATATTGGTGAAGAACTGATTTTCCCATGTAGATAGATATAATTAGTCTCACATAAACAAACATGATAAGAAGGGAATAAGAAATGAAGGATACAACTACCAAAATTCTATCTTACTACTCCAAAATACTTCCTTTGTCTAGAATTATTAAAATAACTATTGGAACTAATTTGATTCTTCATGTTGAATGTGAAGCCAATGGATGAGCCAAGGTAAAATTAGATAGGATAGGATGGATCAAAACATGATTTTGTTGATATAATGGAATGGTAGAATGGATAAGTGATAGGCTAGTAGGATAATAAGATGATAGGATGGTATAATGGCATGGTACAAAGAAGAATATTGATAATATGGTACAACTTGAAATGGTCCTCATAGATAATACATCATATTACTCAAGCCTAATACCACTTAAAGTTCATAATGTTCATAGGCTCATCAAGTTTATCCCTATCTAGTGTGGCGATCTTGTATGCTTCTGTACCATAGTCTACAGCAGTGATGAAAGGACTAACCCAATTGGGTTTGAACTTGCCTTTATGATTATTTTTAAATGTAGTATTATTTTTGTTTACTTTGAGTACAAGATAACCAAGTTAAAATATTTGTATTTCACACATTTATTGTACTAGCCACAAAGGTGGTTCTGATATGCTTGAAGATTGTTCTCTACATCTATGTGTTTCTCATCAAGAAACTCCAGCTCTTATAGGTGAGCTACTTGATAGTCATTATCATCTATAACATGTTTGAAATAGATGCATAATGATGGTAACTCAACATCAATGGGAAGAATGGCCTTGGTGCATAAACAAGTGAGTATGGAGTGGATCTTATTGGGGTGTGATGATTGGCATGGTATGCGTAAAGGGCACATAATATCTAGAGGTGTTAATCATGATTGACATCATTGGCAATCTTTTCAAGGATGTTTACAAAGGTTTTATTTGATGATTTAGCCTGGCCATTACCTTGAGGGTAATATGTCATCAAGATTTTTTTTGTGATTTTGTATTCAACATATAGCTTTTCAACATCCATGTTCTTGAATGATCCTCCATTATCAAATATAAAATTGAAAGGGATACCATACCATTAGATGAGATGGTTGAAAATGAATTTGGAAATTTGATTTCCTTCACATAAGTGAGGGGTATAGTTTCAACCCACTTAGTGAAATATTCAGTGGTGGTGAGGATGCGTTTATGGCCATCGAATGAGGTGGGGTTTATCTTCCCAATGAGGTTGAGACCCCATGTAGCAAATGGAATTGGTGTCAACATTGGTTTACAAGTTTTGGTTGGGGCATGAATAATATTTGTATGCCATTGACATTTATCACATATTTTCACATTGTTGTCTAATAATAACCAATATGCAAGAGCTTTTTGGATAGAACTACCCCATTGGTGTGGGATCTACATACCCCTTTGTGAACTTCTCATAATGATAGTATAGATTATATTGAAGGTAAACAATGAAGTAGAGTTCCATGAAAACTATGATGATATAGGGTTGGTCTAAGTAAGGTCTAACATTATGTGTTATGGATCAAGGCTTTGGCTCATTTATAGGATAAGTCCAGTGTTAGGATTTGATCATGAAGATAGGCATATAGGTTAGAATACCAAGTAGAGCTAAGACAAATAATATCATAAATTATTATGATATTTAAAGGTTCATGAGCTAGAACTGTTAGATCTTCAATAAGAAATTGGTAATCTTTTACTATGTTTATATATCAAATGAGTGACTTGATGGTAGCCATTACATTTATTGTTTTTCTACTCACCCTTGGTATATGCCCAAAATAGATGTTAAAATTTTTTTACTTGAGAGTGTTGACCATATCCTTATAGGGAACCAACTTGTCATCTTTGGTATGAAAGTGGTTTGTAACCTAATTGATGATTAACATTGAATTGTCATAAACCTGTAGATGTGGTGTGTTCCATTATACTACCTATCAAATCCCTATGATGATTGATTCATATTTGACCATGTTATTGGTACAAGGAGAGCTAGTTATAAATGACTTGGGGATTAGATCCCCTTGTGGTGTTATAGACAAAAGGCCTATCCTAGATCCATGTGCTGTGAATAATCCATAAACATATAGATTCTAGTGTTTTTCCTTAAGAGGTATGTCAATGATGGTTGTGATGGATTTGTTGGTAAATTGAAATGTGAGTGGCTCTATATCTACAAGGGGTGCTTTAACAAGTTAATCAACAAGAACTTATCCCTTGATGGTTTTTTGGTTCACATATTCTATCTCAAACTCACTAAGAAGTGTGATCCATTTGGCCATGCAACCTTTTAAATCTATTTTAGATAGTAGGTACTTAAGTAGATATAATTTTGAAATGACCATGGTTTTATTGTTCAACATGTGTCATAATTTCTAAATTATGAAGACCATGGCTAAACACAATTTTTATATGGGCATAAAATTGTGCTCATATGCAACTAGTGTATGGCTTAGATAGTACACTATATGATATTTTCCACTATCATCATGTTGAGATAAAAGTGACCTAGGGATTAATCTATGGCTAATATATATAGAAGGAATGGTTTCTTTGGTGTAGGAGATAATAAAACTAGTGGATTTGATAAATAGTCCTTTAGTTGTTGAAAAACTTTTTGACAATCTTCATCCCAAAGAAATGTTACACTTTTCTTTAGTAGGTGTGTAAATGGATGACACTTATTGACCAATTGAGATATAAAGCATCTAATGGATTGGATCTTTCCCTATAAACTATAGAACTACTTTAGATTGGTTAGTAGTAGCATCCCTATTATGGCTCATACTTCTAGATTGACTTTGATGCCCCATGAGACATAATGAAGCCAATAAATTTTATTAATGTGATGCCAAAAACACATTTGTTTAGGTTATGTATAACTTTGTATTCATCTAGTCACTCAAATATCCTCTTTAATGTTACTGAATGATTAGACCTAGTCTTTGATTTGAATATAATGTCATCAACATAGTATTTGATAATATCATGCATCATATCATGAAATATGACTACCATGGATCTTTGATAGGTGGCCCCTAAATTTTTAAGGCCAAATGGCATAACTTTATAATAGAATGTTCCCCATGGAGTGGTGAACATTGTCTTGTGTTGGTTTTCTAGTGCTATTATGATATGAATTTAGCCTAAGAAATCATCCATCAATAAAATAATATCATATCCCATTGTGGAGTTGATAATCATGTAAATTTTTGGCAATGAAAAGTCATCATTAGGGAAAGCTTTGTTTATGTCTTGGAAATCAATGTAGATTTTGATACCTTCTAACTTTTTATTTATGGGTAAAACATTAGAATTCCATTTAGATATTAATTTTAAGAGATTCTCTAACTCTTTTTTACTAATATAATAATATGAGTATGTTTTTTGCATAAATTTTGATTCACTAGTTTAGAATCAAGATGTACCACAAGGTGGTGAATAACCAAGGTGAGGTCCAAACTAGGCATGCTAGAATATACCCTAGAAAATATATCCACAAATTCCCTCAGTAGGGATGTTAGGACTTTGTGATCCTTCTTGATGAGGGACGTGCCTAATTTAATCCAATTTAGGTCATATAGAGACCTTACTATTACCTCCATTATGTCTTTTATTAAAAGGGTTAAGCATATTCAAGAATAGTGGGTAAAGATTTGAACTATTTGGTAATGTTAGAGACTTCTGTAAGGATTGGTTCTTCAAGTTCCCATAGACACAATGAATCAAAATTTACCAATGGGATATATGCCCATGTAATAAAAATATTTGTAAACTCTTATCTAATTTAATCAAAGGATTGTTTTTCTTCAAGACTAAATTCATATTTGTAGATAGGTTCTTCATTATTGTGAGTCTAGATGATGTGATCAAAAGCCTTTTCTTATTCAAAACTACACTCAGACCTACAAACAAGTTCATCATTGGTGGTCTCCTGGTATAAATTTGAAGAAGGTTAAACACCCCCATCTAGTGGTGCCTAACATAGGTTTTCACCATTAGATTGGTCTTTTTTTACTTTTTCCCTAGTCAAAAAGCACCTCAAAGAGATTTTCTCTTTGGGACCTCAATGTTTTATTTATTTTCCATTGGTTAAGTGTGTTCTCCTACTCTCCAAATCAGGGTTTAGGATCCAACTTGATTGGGAATACTGATTTATGATCTCCCAATATAATATTATCCTTAAGTCCTATAATATCATAGAAGGCCTCATTATTCAAAAACTCATCAACTAGTACGTTAGATTCATGTTGGCCCTAGTCTATCAGTTGGGGATAATATAATGGTAATAGATTATGATGAATTACTAGTTGAAGGGTACAAATGGAATTATGGTTAAACAAGTTGGTTTGGGCCAAGTCATTGAATTGGATATGATCGGACTTTGCTTCACTATCAACATCATCATCACTAGTCATTGGTGATGGAACTTGAATAAGATATGTGGGCTCACCCCCATGTGGTTTTAATTTGAGTCCATAGGTTCCTTTTTACTTAGTCATATAAATTACTCAAGTGTTCCCTATTGATTTATCTTAAGGCCTCCTCCTTTATAGTCTTGGTTTTCCATTATCTGATTAGGAATGAGATAATTGGAATTCTTGTAATAGTTAGCTAATTTGTCATTATACAACCATGATTCATCTCTTTCAAGAGGATATTATTCTTGGATAAAGGTTAGCATGAAAGTGACAAGTGCTAGACCATACTGATGGCCTTTGTGCTTTCTTTACCACTACATTAGTGGTTTGGATTTTGGTCCTCCAAAAGACTTGGGGTTATAGGGAAGTTTTACAATGTGAAAGGTGTCATGAGTCAACTATTCTCTTAGGCCATTGTTTGAGATAGTATAGTGATTGGAAATTTTAGGAGGTGGCATTTGGGAAAGTGAATCAAGGGTATTAGGGTTAATGCAGCTGGCCTCTAGTAGATCAACAAGTATTTATTTCCCTTTGTCTTACTAGATGATTAGATTCATACTAAAATAATAATTGTAGATCTTAAACTTAGCATTAAGATGTTTGAAATGTTTATATGGATTTAAATCTCCTAAAATACAAACCTCCATCCATGAGTGGGAAAACTTGATACACTAGTGTAGTGTTGATGATACTACACAAATATCATGTAACCAAGGTCTACCCAAAAGCATATTGTATGATAAATTGAGATCTAGCACATGGCAAAGTGTATCATGGGTCAAGGGCCCAATGATAACTAAAAAACTAATGGTGACTTATGATTCTCATTATTCATTGTTGTAGGCTTTGATGGTGATTTTTTCTACTTTGAGATCTACTGAGTTATACCTAAGAAGTTTAATAGCTTAAGAGAAACTATATTCAAACCTAATCTATTATCTATGAGGACACATTTCAATTTGTGCCTCTTTATGTAGAACTTGATGTATAATGGATTATTGTGTAGTAACCCAATGGATGACATATCACTTTGATTTAAGGTTACTTATGATATTGGAGCTAGATGTCCAACCAAAGCTTGAAATTTATTTGGAGATATGTCATTTAAAATTGTGGATTGACCAAAAAAACTCTATCAAGATGTTTTTTTGGACTCTAAATGTATGTAAAAAATCTAAAATAGAGATTAGTGCTGGTTTTTTTTTTCATTTATTCTATAATTTCAAATGTCTTTTCTTGGATAGTGGTAAATGGTTTGTTCTAAGTCAGAATAGTTGGTTGGATTATGGGTGAAGTGGAAGATGGCTTTGGGCCTAGTATGGTAATCTTTGACCACTGAGTTATGATTACACAATGGGGGTTAGGTATAGGACCACTATTACTAAAAAATGATGGTGGAGGGGACTAGATAAGACAAGTCATGGTTGCTGATGCACTTGAGTATGGTCATGGGAAAATGATGAGTTATTAGTAGAAGGTCCTAACATGGGAATCCTTGGTTACGGGTTCACTTATGTGTGGTTCTAGGTCAAGGAAGGATTCCTAGAATGGTTGTGTTGATTTTGTATTATTATAAATGATCTTATTTCATTGGTACTTGGTCTAGGATTAATAAAAATGATGGTAATCTGACCTACTGAAATATGGCCTACAACTATGTTGTAGTCATGTGCAACTATATGGTAGGTCTATTGATTGTTACCATTTTGACCTTGGTCTTATCTATTATTTTGACACTATTTGTTCTACTATTCATTACATTGAGTTTGTTGGTTTGGACTTAGTTGTTGATACTATTGTTTATGTTGCACTGGCCATTGTTGTTCTTGTTGTCATTGTTGTTTATTATTCTGTTGGGGAAAAGGATTCTAATATATGCCAAGGATTTTATTGGAGGTAAAATATCTATGATCTAATTTGATTTATCCATTTTCCAACATATTCCAAATTACATGTCTAATTTTCACACAACACTACAAATTATGGCCATTGACCCTATGAAAGTCAAAGACTTATTTTGGCCTATACCAATTTGGCATGTCAACACTTTCACAAAATTACTCTTTCAGAATAGGGTATCTAATCAAGTTTTTGGTTACAAGCTTGTGAAAGATTGGTTCTATGGGCTTTCCAAAGTCAATAAAAGCATGATGATTAGGCATGTTTCTTCTTGTAAGAGGAGGGTTTTGAAAAGGTGTAGGTTGTTGCATTTATTGAATTTACTACACTAGTCTAGGTTATTACACTTGTTACACATTCTATGGCTACTAAAAGGGTTGATGGCTATGAATAAACTAGAAAGGAAACATAAGATGAGTAGATAGTGATTGCACCATTTGGAATTATCATGATTCTATTATTCTATTCCTTACAACATTTTTGTTGTGATTTAATTAATTGGGTATATCATTATTATTAGCTTATATTGGTTCTGACACTTGCATTTGGACTGGATGTGGATTTTGGGCATTATTTTGGTTTTGATTCTAGCCATTGTTTTTATTTTATGAGGTTAATTTAATGATCCCTTTGTTAATGAGGGCTCTTTCGATCAATAAACCTTTTGCAATAATATCTTTGAATATATGTGCACACTATAACTCTAAATTGTAAGATATCTTATTGTGTAGATTTTTGGTAAACATAATAACTAATTGCTCATTTGGTAGATTATGGGTAAATCATCTTGCAAGGGATATCCATCACTATAGATAGCTTGTGAATATTTCATCAACTTTTTCTTTGGCCTATATTAAGTCTAACAATGAAGTCTCATGCTCAAGATTATAAGAGAAGTGTTGCACAAACTTATCTAAAAGATCATCAACTGTTGGGGGATCACAAGAACAACACCTATTCTGATCCCACTTTGTTAGGATCTTGCTCCTCAGAAAGATCACAGTATGATTACCAAATATAAGCAAATATAAATGTGGAAATAACCAGAAATACAAGCAACTAGAATTCACGAATGGCACAAAATATGAGAGACAATACACTATCTTGTATTAACACTTTACAGAAAAGAATACAGTAAAGAGCTGCCACACTCTTCCACCTTACAGAGGTTTCCCATGCCTTAAGTGTACAGTAATTATTCTTCACAACACTCTCCTACACAAAAAAATGGTCCCAACAACCAACTCACACACAGAATTGGTGTTCACCTCTCCAACTAGTCAATAATAACCCTGCCAGTTCACCAAGCACTCTATAGTACTTCAAGTTGATCTCCCATGAACCTGCAACCTACAATTCAACAGACCAAACTTACACATGTAGATCTCTTATGAGCTTGCAACAACCTGCAACTCAATGATCTTACAATGGAAGGAACTTCCTTGCCTTCCTTATCTCATATCAATTACAATACATGCCAATGGGTCTATAAATAGATCCCAGACTTAAACAATAACTTAGACTCTTAATTTAGACAATTATCCTCGCAGCTCAAGACTCTAACTGGCCTTTACATGCAAACACTTCGTTCACTTAACTAACTGTTCGTGCAACGAACAGTTTTAGAACACATAGGCGACCGACTCCGGTCCCTGCTTGCCTGGTTCTATTGACGTCGGCTAACTCCCTGCCATCGTTGGTGGCCTTCTACACTAGTCACGACTGACATTGGTCCTGCTGCCAATGCTGGTGCTCCTGGATCTCAGCAACCTTCTGTTCCTTCTATTTGTAAAGAGTTGAAGCTTTTAGCTCCACAACTCAATAATCTCCCACTTGGAGATAAATAGCTGCAACCTGTACCTGTACCTATACTCCATCTAGTTTGTTCCCTTGGCTTTGTATCCCTTCTCAAGATCACTCTTGAAGACCAACCACCACAAACCTGTAGTGCAAAACCTGTCATCCAAATCACCTGCCACATCCACATCTACAAACCATGTAGAAAATAACCTGAACCTGCATAGCATGTGTACCTACTATTAGTCCCTGTAAGAATCCACTAAACTGTCCTCCAATGGTTCTCTCCCAGATTGGCTCCAACTTGTGACAACTCCCACTGCTTGGGAAAACTCAGGTTTAGTACATACCATGCACTCAACCTCATTATGTGAATCAAGACACAGTTCATAGAACTGTCCAATCATCGGCGTGCTAACCGGTCTCACATAATTATCCTGAAACAAAGTCAACATGTGACCTACCATGTCTCTAGAACACACTCATGCCAAAGAATCTTGCTGCTCGCAGATTCTCCATGACATACACCTGAACTAGATTTACCTTTAGTTTAGTAATACCCTGTATATGTAACCCTACAACAAGCACATCATACAGTAATAGGATAATGTAGCTAATATTATCCAACCTGGTAAAGAGAAACACAATGATCAAACCTCCATTGCCTTGTAGCTAATACAAGACCATATACCCTAATCTTCCATCTCACATATCCATTTTCGCTCTTCTTTATCTAGAACATCCATTCGTCTCTCAGTGCTTACTTCTAGCTGGCCACTCTACCCAAAACACCTGTTTGGTTCTCCTCCAAGGAATCACATCCTCATCCATGCCAAGCTCCCACTATTTCTTAGATCTACCTATTTTGCTTCTTCAATAACTTCCTGGTCCTATGCCATAAGTGAGCAACAAGTAGTGTAAAGAAGGGAAATGATGAATTTAAGAACTTACTTACACCTTCAGTCCTCCATATGGGTGCTTGAGACACCTTGACAGCTTGTTGTCCACCTAAAATTCATCTCAGTAACCGATGCCAGTCACATCTCAGTCTGCACCTGATCGATGTCGGTTCCCTGTGACTGCCCCCTTGCTGATGTCATTTTTCCCTGGCCAACGCTGGTAGTTATCTGCCCTGAGTCATCGACATCAGGCTACACATAGCCGACGTTAGTCCCTGTCTGGACGCTGACGCTAGTTTTCCTACCGACGTCGGGCTCTGTGTTTTTCTAGTGAGACCTAACTTTTTCCTGCGAGCTCTTTTTGGATCAAATCCTTCTCCAAAACACCCTTGCTCTGCTTAGAATTCTTCTGCATTTTGTGCTGAACTCTGTCCATCACCTTCTCCTTGAAAACCAAGGCTTTCTTGTTCTTGTCACTAACATCGGATTCCTCAAGAAACGTCACCTTCTTCTTCTGTATACAGAAACCATGATGCATACCTTCCAAATTCGAAAGCATATCCTTTGACTCAAGAACAAGCATCTCCTTCTTATCTATGTGACCAAGCCTATCATGCCACATCTCTAAATCTACAGCTGAAGTAGATAACCTAGAAAGAGAGTCAGTAATACAAGTAGATAGATAAAGTGTACCTACTTTCTTACCTCTAGCTACAATAAGTGTACCCTTGGTAACCTTCCAAGAGTCCGCTGTGAGAGTTACTGTGCAACCCTCATCACCCAAACTTCTAACAGAAATCAAATTCCGCTCCAGAACTGGGACATGCATGACCTCTTTTAACACCCATGTGTTACCTATCTGCAGTTTTAGCTTCACTTTCCCTTTGCCAACAATCTGACAAGGCTTACCATCCCCTACATAAATTTCTCCAAAATCTCCCTGGACATACTCATGAAAAAATTCCCTATGTGAGGATGCATGAAAAGAGGCACCAAAATCTAAAACTGAAGATTCTACTTTATCCAAAGAACATACCAGAGCATCCTGTGTAGCGTAATCTGCAACATCTGCTTCTTCTTCATGTCTTTCATGTTGATTTTCACCTAATCTGCAATCTCTCTTTAAGTGCCCTTGCTTTCCACACTTCTAGTAGGTTATTCTGCCATACCTGGACTTGGATCTTCTGCCTATCTTGGACCTTGATCTCCCATGCTCTATCTTCTCTCTTTGCCTTCCTCTACCTTCAACACTCAAAGCATTCCCTGATGACTCACCTGAGCTTTTCTTGTGTATCTCTTCATTCAAGATCACACTCACAACATCATCCACTTTTAAGACTTTTGAAGGAGACACAGTATTAGAAACTGCCATTACCAAACCTTCCCAACTTTTAGGTAATGAACACAAGATTAAGAGAGCTCTAATTTCATCATCAAATACAATATTGACTGAACTTAACTAGTTTACCAAACCATAGAAATCACTAAGATGGCTATGAACAGATCCACCTTCCAACATTTGCAAATTAAATAAACACTTCATAAGAAATACCTTATTAGAAGCTGAGGGTTTTTCATATAAATTTGCCAAAGATTCCATCAACTCCACCGTTGTCTTACACTGTGATAAGCTGGAAATCACAGAGGATGCAAGACTCAATCTAATAGATCCCAGAGCCTTTCGATCAAGAACCTCCCATTCTTCATCTTTCATGTCTGAGGGTTTGCAATTAACCCCTCCCAATGGTAAGTACAAATCTTTTTGATACAGATAATCCTCAATCTGCATCCTCCATAATTGGTTGTTCTTGCCATTAAACTTTTCCATCCGTAGCTTACTGTCTTCTGCCATTGCTCAACTCCCACTCAAACAGAAACATTGTGAGTAACCTGTAATCAAAAAACACACTAACCAGATCTAATCTAATCTGTTAGTATCCCAACCAACAACTCTGATACCACTTTGTTGGGGCATCACAAGAACAACACCTATTATGATCCCACTTTGTTAAGATCTTGCTCCTTAGAAAGAGCACAGTATGATTACCAAATATAAGCAATTATAAATGCGGAAATAACTTGAAATACAAGCAACTAGAATTCACCAATAGTACAGAATAGGAGAGACAATACACTATCTTGTATTAACACTTTATAGAAAAGAATACAATAAAGAGCTGCCACACTCTTCCACCTTACAGAGGTTTCCCACGCCTCAAGTGTACAGTAATTCTTCTTCACAACACTCTCCTACACAAAAAAATGGTCCCAACAACCAACTCACACATAGAATTGGTGTTCACCTCTCCAACTAGTTAGTAATAACCCTGCCAGTTCACCAAGCACTCTATAGTACTTCAAGTTGATCTCCCATGAACCTGCAACCTGCAATTCAACAAACCAAACTTACACATGTAGATCTCCTATGAGCTTGCAACAACTTGCAACTCAATGATCTTATAATGGAAATAACTTCCTTGCCTTCCTTATCTTATATCAATTACAATACATGCCAATGGGTCTATAAATAGATCCCAGACTTAAACAATAACTTAGACTCTTAATTTCGACAATTATCCTCGCAGCTCAAGACTCTAACTAGCCTTTACATGAAAACACTTCATTCACTTAACTAATTGTCCGTGCAACAAACAGTTCTAGAACACACAGGCGACCGACGCCGGTCCCTGCTTGCCTGGTTCTACCGACGTTGGCTGACTCCCTGCCGTCGTTGGTGGCCTTCTGCACTGGTCACGACTGACGTCAATCCTGCTACCAATGCTAGGGCTCTTGGATCTCAGCAACCTTCTGTTCCTTTTATTTGCAAAGAGTTGAAGCTTTTAGCTCCACAACTCAACATCAACATCAAAAAATAAACTCTTTAGTAACTTTAGGAACCATTCCAATGTTTACCCTATTAGGCTTATTAGAAATAATAAAAATAGGTATATGTTGTTATATTCTACTATTTGGAATGAAAAAAATAATTCTATTAGGTGGGCCTTAGGGTCACTTTTCCCCTTGTATTTGTCAAAATTTAATGGCTCCACCTTAGAGTAAATGGTATCTATAAGTATTCCATGTTGAAAGGGTAATAACACACATCATCTAACTTGAAATTTTTGGTTTCTTTCCTAGCTTAGATGGAGGTAATTTCATCCTACATTTGTTGTAGTTATTGTTTGAGGAAACTTGGGGGAATATTGGCCTAAGGAGATGGTTGAGCAGTCACAAGTGGATTACTTTGACTGAGGTATGATGGAGGCATTTACTAGGGAATGTACTAGGAATATACATATATGGGTTAGGGTGCAATTGTTAAAATTACACTTATGATTGTGTGATATTTTATTTGCGATTCAGAATGTAGGCCTAACTTTGGGAATATTAAGGTTGGGATGGAGTAATACATCCATACTATGCCTACTAAGGTTGAATAGGGACATGTTACTGACCAATCATATCGAGCTAATTGAGAGGGACTTGTAAACCAAGACCATGCAATTGAACTTATGGCACATTTGGCACAAAAGGTAACTATTGCCTAGTAGGTACTTGAAGAACATTAAAACATGTTTCTTTCATGAATCATGATTGGGAACTAGATGCATGTTGGAGATTTAGCATTTACCAGTAACCACCACTTGTACTTTATTAGTTAGACATCATTCAGTTTTAAATCAACATGTTTAGTCTACAATAAAAGAGGTATGCTCACTACTACCTAATGAGGTGGAACATTGAATGCCCCCTATGGAGGTGCTAATATGTTTTACCTCTATTTTGTGGGTTGATTAGATAGTTCCTACTATTGCAGAATATTATTCATCACCAATTGGGGTGGAGTAAGATTCATCAATTATATTGTGGCATGGCACTAGGTAATGGTTGGCTACATAATCCTTGTTGTTGGGTGCTATAAGAAGTAACTAGTTGAGGATTAGAGGTATTTTATTGAGTTTGGGATGTATAAACTCATATTCACTAATTTTTCAAACCACTAATGGTGTTAGTTAAAGGCACATTTTGTTTTTAACTATGTGTTTGTGCATAACAACACTTTGGTTTGGATTGGATGTTACTTGCATATTATCCACTACATTTTGGTCATTATTCTATGTAGAAGCATAAAACACTTCCTTGATGGTTTGGGTATTGAACATGTTGTCAATCGAAGTGTTTTCTATAAGTGAGTCTAAAACTTTATTTTCTTGACCATTCAATTCCATTAAAACTCTTATTAAAGGATTTAAGTCAATAAGAGGTTTTTTTGACATGGTCATCTAATTAAAGTTATGCATTAGGTATCTATATGTTTGGTATGTTGTCTACATTTAAAAAAAGTGATCATCTATAAGGCCTCTCTATGTGACAAGCATACATGGATCTTGATATGGTATTGGTACTATAGAATTAGGGTTATTAGAAGAGGCTTAATCATTGATTTGATAAGACATGTTATTAGGCCTTCTTGATAGGTTTTATAAATTATCATTCCCTACTTCATAATTTGATAGAATTGTATCATAATAAGGTTTTTGTTGAATGTTTTCTAGAACTGAGGGTACACTAATCAAATATTGATCTATCTCTATTGGTCTTACTCTATGTAGGGAGGCATGCTAACCAAATAGTTAGATAAAGGATCTTGATTCTATTCCCCTGATTGAGTGTTGTATGGTGGATAGGAATCCATCTCCCAACAACCTCATCTTTGTAAGGGTCTTGAACAAAGTCCTCATGTGTATTAACATTCCCATATCCTATATTTTACATAGTTCCACCATGTGTGTAGTGAGCCATGGTTAAATAAAATGGTAAATATTTCACAATAAGATAGGATTAGAGTTATATAAACTCTAAAAAACTGTCTGAAAAGACAAAGGGTTTCAAATGTGATCTAGATAACTTGGTCAAGGGTGGAGCTAAATATTCAAAAATTATGATGCAAAGATTTGGTAAAAATATTATAACATCAAATTTCTAACGTTAAATGTTTTACACAAACAAGGTCAAGTAAAATGGCTTAAAAAAAGATGCCAATTCTAATGTCCAAACATGTTCCAAATAGGTTTAACCTAGGAAACAGAAATGTTGCTAGGTATTTTGTCCAAATGCAAAGTTAAAATCTATGCTAAAATAGGTTATGCTAGGTTTGGCTAAACAACATCAAAATTTAGGACTTGAAACAAAGGATGACGATAATTATTAATCTAGCAAACTTGTAATAGTGTGGGAAAGACTAGGCAGTTGAGTTTAGACATAAACATGATCTGATTTGTGAAAAACACTATCAAAAGGTACTTTGAAGATAAACTGATTTTGTCAAATAAATGCATAGACAATAAAGTTTACAAACTTGAGTAAAGGATTAACCTAAGTCATGCAACCCAAAAGGGAAAGATATATGTATCAACCCCATGAATTAAGGTCTAAACAAAAATCAATTAATGTTTGAATCTAAACTTAGAAAATTTAATCAAAAAATCATCTAAGGTAAATGAGGGTTATGATGACCAATAAGCTAAATGAATTTGAACATCATGACTATGTTAGGCAAAGATCTAACAAAAGCACAAATGATTGGTTTAAACAATGATAATTGAGATACAAGACAAGACAAGTCTTTTGAAACAATTTGGGAAGTGAAACAACATTTATCACTCCCATAAATATGTGATAATGGTTAATGTTTCAAAGACATCAAAATCACAAGATTTGGAATTATTTGGGTATCACAATGTTACCCATCTTAATCAAGTACTACTCATAATGTTTTGATCCAAATGTTTGCTAAGTTAAGTCATGGTGTCAAACAGATGGCATAATGCCTCCTCAAATAATGGATAAATATTGGAAACAAGACTCATTAATGACATGGTTTAAACAAAAAATTTAGTTCTAACACACTAAAAAATAAAAAGATAAATGACAAAAATATAACTTAAGTATAATCTTCATAAATCCTACCAAGGTGTGGCAAAGTGGGGTTGACTAAAACTAATTTTGTTTTCAATCATCTAGATTGATCCCATATGTACAAAATTTCATGTATGCACACAACAAAATTAGCATATCAATTCAGTCCACATCAATTAGATTTTTATGAAAAGGTCTATTCCTTTTCACAACCACTAAATACATCATTTGTTCAGTGTAGTGTGATGTCCATATCGATCATATATTCCAAGCTTAACCTACCACTAATAGAGACTATTTAACCTCTTGAACCACCATTCTAGTGGGGAAATCCTAATTTGTATATCCCTCTATGAATAGGTGTTGAAGATGATGCTGGGAGATGAATCCCTAGGTCAAAGCTTCCCTATATAACCCATGGGAGGTAATGAAATCCCCCTCACAAGCCAAAATGCATGAAATAAAAAAGTAAGTAAAAATATGTTATGGTTGTTTCTAGATCACCAAAGCCATGTGGGTCTTGGGGAGATCCTTAACAACATAATTTTTACACATTTAGACTAAGGCAAAAATTTTAATGAAAATTGTGATTTTGATCCCACAATTTCCCTATAGGGGATGGGGTAAGCTCAAGCATACATGCATAAATTCTTTTTTGCAAAATAAACAAACAACACACAAGTTTTAAACAAATATGAGTGAGGTTGATTTTAGTCACCAAATTTGAATGTGATCATTGTTCATTACTAGGCCACTTGGCTTAAGGGAAAAAATGGAAAATATTTCACAAAACCAAATAAAGTAAATACCTCTAAGTTTGTTTTAATTCCAAAGATTGAAGTGTTCCATATTTATCCTAGGTTCATGGTTAAAACACCAATTTGAAAATGTTCAAGATATAAAGATATTTTTAAGCATTAAAATGAAATATTTCTAAGACTTATCCAAATCCTAGGTTTGTTTTAAGCATGAACATTTAAATGTGTGAGATTAAACATGTTCATTTTAAACCCAAATTGAAATGTTTGAAATTTGACTAATTCATTTTAAAGCCCTAAATTGAATATGTGATTAGTAAAAAACAAACAAATTGTGTTCAAATCAATTATTTGTCCATACAAAAACAAGAGAGAAATCCCCTGCTTTGAAGCTCTTTCAATTATTAACAAATGAAGTTTGAAAAAGAGATCTCAGGTTTTAGATTTAATTTTCCATAATGGCCATCAGTGGTCATAGATAACCATCAGTGGTTTTCAAGTAACTATCACCAATCGGTTAATAGATAACCATTGGTGGTTAATCAAAATAATTGGTGATCAATAAATACCATCAACAAAGACCTGTGAACCAAAAGGAAAACCAAAAAAGGCAAACACGTCAAGTTAGGTAATGATTAGATGAAATCTGATAAAAACCTACAAGGTCAAGTCTAGTTGATGTTTTTAAATGACTTTTAAACATATAAGTCACGAATAGGTATGATATAAAGAATAAAAAAGCAAGTTTAAAAAAAAAATCCCCTTCAACCTAACCATCAATGATTTTACCTAATCATCGACAGTCACTATGTAAATATGTGAATTAAACAAAAATGAAGTTCGGCCATAACAAGCTTATAAATCAATTTTAGAGAGCTTCAAGTATCCAAATTAATATTTAAAATCTGCATAACGATCTCCTTTCCATGTGGAATGTATTGGGTCCCACTGGGTGTGCCATCTATGATTGAGTAATTTGACTCAAGAGAGGAGGTTAGTATAGAGTTAGTTCCAAAAACAATGAAATTAACTCACTAAATAAGCTAACATATCTAGGCCTAGATCATGGGGGGAATATGATGAACAAACTAATTGAAAAACAACTAAAAATAGAAATAAATTACAAATTAAACACAAATACTAATTTATTACCCAAATCCTTGATTGATCTAAAATAGTTTCTTGATTGGCTTGCTCAGATTTGTGTTCAATAGGTATTCATCAATGGAGCTTGGCTATCTCCATCCCCTCTTGGCACCATGTTCATTCTTGTCTTGTCTTTGATATGGCTTGATGATTCAATGGCTAGGATGAATTTTGGCATTATAACTCTATGATTTTACTTCATGCCCAAATTCATGCATACTAACACTACTATGTCCAAGCTCTCCAAATGAAGATCTTTGGGCTTGTATTTATATATTTAGTAACTAACCCCAACCCAAAGTGAGTTAGAGGGTAGTTAGGGCTTAGAATGGGTTCAAACTTAACCTGTATGACTTAACTAACCTTAGTGGAATCAAAAAGTGTCAAATGGTCATGATTTAGCATTAAATAGGCATGGGTGGGATATTTATAGAAATTTTCCAAAATGACAACTTAGAAAAGGTAATTGTTAGTTTCTAAGATATTCATTCATTTGAATTTTTCTTTTTCATAATTGATTTATTAACTCATGGGTGAATTAAATTAGGACTTTGATTTGTTTTTTGATTTGATGTTAATTAATCCTTGTTAGGAATTTTGAACATTTGTTTTATTTTGATTTAATTCAATGTGAATTTTCATGATTTAATTGATTTATGGGCCAAATTGATTTATTTTCATGGTTACGAAGCCAAATTTAAGACATTTAGAAAGTCTTTGACTAGATGGTTGATGGTTGGTAAGAATTGCTCTAAAGTTAGGTATAAATCCATGGGTTGCCAATTTTGTATGTCTACACATATGAAGGAAGAAACAAATTAGAAAACTTCATAGGTCCTAAAAAGGTGTTATGAAATACCATGACTATTAAAACAAACCAAAATATGGATTTTACCACTCACCATATCTATGTAAGAGTGAGATTACAAATTATTTACCTTGATATTATGATTAATAAGTATCTAAGGGTTATCAAAAAACTTTAATCACTCATTTTTACTTCAAATCTTATAGGACATCAATATTTCCATTGGATCAAAATATAGAGTTTGGATCAACGAGATATATGAAGTTTGATGAGTAGTATGTGTTTAATCCTAAATTGAAATGAGTGAATAGGGTTAGGAATGTACAATATCTCAATCAAAATGGTGATATACTAATCTATAACAGGTAAATTAATTTCAATCTTAGATAAATGAATATTATAAATTATAATAATGAGATATGTTAAATGTATAAAATACCAAATTTGAAATATGTTAAATTGATTGCAACTCCAAAAAGAAATAATACTTAGGTAGGTATTACTCTACACAAACATATCTAGATTGGAAATAGGTGAAAATTATGTGGGACAAATTTTTTGGATTAGTTTTTAAATTTTAGGAATTGTACTTCTATAGCCATAGACACTATCATTGGATCCAGATACTACTATCAACACTAGTGTTTGACTATGACACATGTGTCTAGTTTAGAAAAATGACTAGATCTTGATGTGACAAACTTCATTGTTATAAGTCTTATAACACCTTTATACTAGTATATTTAGATCTAGCATGCAATTTGTTTTTTTGTTAATTGATCAAACCCTATCTCTTCACCCTTATTCACTCTTATAATGAGTTCGCCAAGATGGGTTAGTGGGATCATGGTTTCAAGCTAACCTCAATGACCCCTTTGTCATTGTGCACTTACTAAATATCTAGTCCTCTAAAGAGGGCCTCAAACTTCTGTATTTATCCCCAATGTGTTAGAGTTTGTGTGCATAAGGGTGAAATAAACTATATGATGATGCATACAGTGATATAGCTTATAACTTGGAAAATATTAGTCATCGCATGATATTTAAATGCTTCAAACCTTTTTTATGATTTATAATATTAATGATAAATAAATAAGGATTAATAGGGAAGAATAACTCAATTGTGTAATTGATTTAATGAGCCTTGGTAGGTGCTTGGTTGGTATTTTTCTATATGAATAATAAGAAGGCATAGAATTGTATTTATTCCACATATTTATAAAATATTTCATATTAGGGTTAAGTAAGACAAATAGGCTGACCCATAGGTTTTTAAACATTTAAAAATTTGATGGTGTTTGGCAACTAGACATTAGATAAGGATATGGACACTCCCATTGATAACAATATCCCTCTATGGCCAATAGTGTCTACAGGGCTATAAAATAGGTATGAATCTAAAATTGATAGTGAAGGATTTATATCATTATTTAATCTTTCTATGTAGTGTAGGAGACATGGGTCATAAAAATGATATGGATCAAACCAATATATAAGCAATTAGGCATAATAAGATGTTGAATGTACACATTTTGGTAGTAGGGAGATCTAGAACTGAATGATAAAGACCTAATTAATATGTGAAAAATGTAAAAGATTGACATGATATAAATATTTATCTTTAGTATTTACATTAACCCATCTTCTCACACACCCCCCCCCCACTCCAATCCCTTAATCAAGTAATGCATCAGGCTGAAATTGTTAGTTTAAAGGAAATAAATGTGCACCTAGGACACGCCTTGCCTTTGCTTGAGGCCACTTTGAGTAATTATGTTTTTTATGAAATATAACCAAGATAATTCTATAATATAAATTATTTCATGTAATAAAAAAATTTAAATAATTTAAATGATTGAAAATAAATAGAGTGAGGAAGGAGTAAACTTGTGTGTCGATGCAACCATGTTGCCTTTTGATAAATTTAACTAGTAAAGTTGATTAATTATGAAGCATTGGAGCTAGAATAGGTTTAGACCTAAAGATTGAATTATTTAAGAAGGATATTTGAAGATATTATGGCCCCAATATTTTTCAATGATGAGTTGTGACATGACCATTGGGATCTAATATCTCAATCGCACAAATCAAGTGTGAATATGTAATTTAGTGAGGGTGAGTGATTTTATCAACTCATCATATAAATCTAGTGATATTAGATTATTTTGTAAATAAAAACTATAAATTTGGTGAGTTTAAATTATTTAATCACTTCAAACTATAAATTTTGAACTAATTTCTACAGTAGAAAAAGGATTAATAATGCTAGATCTTGGTGTGACTAGTGTGTCCTAGTGAATAGTATAATTGCTAAATTTGAAATTTTGGTGAAATTTTATGGGATATTCACCTATAAAATGTATCATATTCATTACATTTTTAATAAATCTAAAAAAACTACTTCGAATCTATACAAAATCTATGCAATGTATAAGATTCTAACCCAAGTGTTTATGTAAATCATGAAACTGAACTAAAGATTGTGCAAGTGTGGAGCTCATGTATTTGTGACATGCCCCATTTAAATTTGTATATATTTATAATTTAATAATTTTTTAGGTCATGTATTTATGAAAATCCCCCACTTAAATCTTAAAAAAATTAAAAAATGTGGAGGTCGTGCTTCTATGAGATCTCCCCACCTTGAGGTGAGGGAGATAGAATCTAGTAGGTATCTTTCATAAAAATGATAATTTAACTATTTAATATGTGTATGAAATATGTATCATATAGGAGGAGCATGTATAGGTTGATATATCATTGAATCTTGTAGTATATGATCACATAGAGTCATCATATGTATGATATGGATGATGGAAATGTCTAGAGAGTACTAATACAAGATCAAAAAATAAACAATCACACACATAAGAGAACTCAATGTTATTCAAAAAAATATTCCAAGAATACCACACACAAGGTGCATGTTCAAATTAAAAATAATAGAAAGGAAAGACATATTCAAATTCCCAACCAATATAGAATGGCATATTCAAAGTTTAATCAACATACAATGGCACAGGGGCCTAAAATCAAGGAATATATTCAAATGTTACACATGAAAGACAATATAAAGTAATGAAATACACTCAATTAAGTAAAAATATGAATATATTAATCAAAACAACCATCATAAGCATATTATACTAATCCTTACATATATGCATAAGTAAAAAAGGTAATGTAACATA